>RRYC01000253.1:0-28775 GCA_004016185.1 Quambalaria eucalypti
CCCCCCCCCCCCCGCCAAACTCACCTCCGAGCCAGAATGGGTACCCCTGCTTCTTGGCGACTGTGCCAGCGGGTGGCTGTTGTGGATTCGGCGTGGACATTGCGGGCAAGTAAGTAGACGCTTGCGAGGCGAGGCAGCGAGGCAAGGGAGTGGGGCCGCAGAGAGACCCAGAGTGGCAGACTGACTTGGGGTGTGGAGGATTGAGAGGCAGAGCAAGATCGCAGACGGGGAGCAAATGCTATGTACCTATGGATGAGAAAGGCAACCAGGCGAAACCATTTCGTGCGAGCCGACCAGTGCGCTCAAAGCTACCTTGACGTAGCCTCTTTTTATGTTGCTGCCTAACTCGAGGCGAACGATGTCCACGCCATTCTCAATCGGGTACAATCGGGGCATGGACTGACTCGAGCCCACCCACCCCGTCGGCAACGGCAAATGGATTTGTACGGACGTGACGAGGGACGTGACGAGAGCGGTGGGCAGTGAGCGGAGTCAGACGGCCTTATTGACTGACTGACGGTCACGAGTTAATCGTCGTCGTTGGTGGTGCCGTCGTCACGACAGGACGGGCACACGGTCAGAGGCGAGAGGCTCAACGGCCAAGCTCGTCCGCACGCCCAGGTCCGAGCTACTTAGATGCGATGCCCCACGACACACACACACACACACACACACACTAGACGTCACGATGGCACTTCCACTCTCAGGTGGCCCGCCCGCAACCGCAACTGATCCGCACCGCACCCGCACCGCTTAATCCCATCTCCACAGTGTGGGGTGGGGTGAGGCAGGCGTGGGGCGGCGGGGTCTCACCACCCAGCCAGCCCCACAGCCGATCTACGCGAGTCAGGTCGCGTAAAAGTAGCAAGCTCACCCACCCACCCCTCCCCCTCCAGGTAGCGGCGTAGCCCGGGTGCCCGCGATTAGATTGACCGATTGATTCGAATCCATCAGAATCCGTGCCCGTACTTTTCACTGCACTCTCACTCTGCACAACCAACCGACAAAGCTCAGCCATCGTAATCGCGGCTTTATGGCGGCCCTAGTCTGATTTGACGGGCAAGCGTTGCCAACGCGGAAAAGGCGGGCTGGGGCTGGCGGGCGGCGAACAAAAACGGTTGCAGCACTCAACGGACGGCCAGAAAAAAATCAAGGCGGCCTGTGCGTCATCGCCGTTTTCGCTTCAATCAGGCGCGTGAGCCGAACTGACTGACTGAGAGAGAGAGGCACGGCACGGCACGGCACTTCCCCACAGGTGTGACTGTGACATGTACAAGTAGTGAATTGCCCGCTCTTGCCCCTGCCCCACAAACGAAGGCTCACATGTTGCCCAGGCCCCCAGCTGCCCCGCATTTCTCAGCCTCTAGCCTCTAGCTCCAGGTCAAAAGGCAGCCCACGCCGTCGCCTCGTCTCCGCCCGCCGCCACTGCCGCTGCGAGGACCTCTCCTCCGCTGTGCAGCCTGCGTCTGCGTCTGCGTCTGCGTCTGCGTGTCGTCTTGCTCCGCGAGCCACGCGCCACACCACACCACGCCACACCACCGGCCTCAAGAACAGCGCTGTACCCCACCCCACCCCGCGCTGGCTCTCGCTGGCTCTCGGCTGGAAGCTCAAGCTCTGTGCACTCTGCACTCTGCACTCTTGCGGCTGCGGGCCACTGGGATAGGAACAGGAGCAGCAGCAGCAGCAGCAGCCGGAACAGGAACAGGCACACGGGCCACTCTGTACTCGTGCGTGGCGGGCGTGGGTGGGCCTGACCCTTCTACTCCCTTATGTACTTACTGAGGTGCAGTGCAAGTGTGTGCGCATCTGCACCGGCACCGGCGGACCTCAAACGGGATGGAATGGCCGGCGCCACTGGCCCCAGTGACTCGTTCGTTGGGTTTGCTTGCTGGCTTCACCGACGCACCGACGGCCATGTGTCTTTCTTTGCCTGGTATCGATCGCCTCACACAGCCGACTCAGACTCAGACTCAGACCAGGGAACAATTGATCATCTATAATGTATTGCGTTGCATCGCGATGCGTGGCGTGAGATTGGATGAGGCAGACAGAACCCACACGCGGGAATCTGCTCGTCAACCCAAGGGGGCGTTTCGTAGAGTCGTGGATGATGGGGAAAAGCAACGAGGCGAGACGTGGGATATGAAAACAGTGTGATCAGAGACGCGGGCCGAAAATCAAAATCGAGTCATGGCGACCATGACAAGCAAGAAAAAGAGGTGGATATCGAATCGAAGTCAGATGAGGAGCTCCTCAAGTGCAAGTGCAGATCATGAAAGCAGGCCGGACCGGCAGGCAGAGGAAATGAAGATGGGGGTAGTAGAGGGACGCGGACTTGCCGGCTATACTAGGCGCGGTCGGCAGCGTCTGCATCGTGCGTGGCGGCATGTGTGCCGGCCGACTCTGCCGTCTTCTTCTGGCCCTTGGGCAGCTTGTTGTCGAGGTAGGCGTCCTCCGACTCGTCCTTGCTCGACGTCTCCAGCGGACCTTGCTTGGTTGTCCCGTCGGTAATGATGCCCTCCTTCTCGATCGCAGTGACGTGCTGAGGCCACATGCGAGTTGGCACCTTCTGGACAAGCATCTCGTTGATCTCCTCAAGAGAGCGGCCAAAGGTCTCGGGGATGTAGAAGTAGACGAATGCCATGGCGATCAGCGCACCAACACCGTAGATCCAGCCAATTTGGGGTCCAAGGCCAGCCTCGTCGTCGTCGAAAAGGTACGGAAGCGTGAAAGTGACGGCCCAGGCGATGATCCAGAAGCAGGCAGTGCCCAGCGACATGAGCTTCTGCCTGTTCTGACCAGTGGCAAGCTCCGAGGCGATGGTCCAGGCGAGGGGACCCCATGCTGCGTTGAAGAAGAAGACGTAGATGCAGATCATGGCGGCGATAGTACGGTTCTGCGTTCCCGTGCGCTCGTCGGAGTCAATGGTACCCAGACCACCGCAGACGAAGAGGGAGATGAACATGGGTACCGAGGTGGTGAGGAGGAGCACTCGGCGTCCAAATCGTGGGACCAGGATGAAGGATACGAGGACACCAACGACTTCGATGACGTCGACGATGATGGTGACCAGGAAGGCGTCGGACAGGCCAACGGATGCGAAGAAGGTCGTCGTGTAGCTGAAGATGAACTGCACACCCGAAATTTGCTGGCCGCTGTTGGTAGGAGGTGGGAGGGGAAAACAAGAGGCAGCGGTCAGCCACCCGTGTGCAGGCGCATCATAGCATACAGGGAGTGGTCTGCCAACGCAGATGGCGCGGCTGTCGACGACTACTCACATGAGAATACCCAGGACGCAGATGAACTTGCGCCTCTCGACACCCTGGAGCATGCTACCCCAGCCACCATTGCCCTGAGCGGCGCGCTCGTCCTCGCGAGCCTGAGAGAACGTGCGGAGCTCATGGGCGGCGACGAGCTCGGGGTCCTGTTGCGAGGCGTTGATCTTGCGCAGTGCAGCCATGGCGTCGTCGTCGCGGTCCTTGGTGAGCAGCCAACGAGGCGACTCTGGGATGATGAGCATACCGAGGAGGATGACGAGGACGATGGCCAGGTTGACACCGATGGGGATGCGGTATGCTGCCGTCGACTCCAGCGCGTGGGTGCCCTGACCGACGCAGGCACCGATGACTTGACCGATGGCCAGCATCAGCTGCCAAGAGCTGACGACGATACCACGGATGGCAGTGGGTGCAATTTCGGAAAGGTAGAGCGGGGTGGCATTGCTGACTACACCGACACCCATGCCGAGAACGGCTCGGCCAACGCCGAGGGCTGCGACGGAGCCAGCTGGAATGATCTGGATCAGGACACCAATGGTAACGTAGGCGCATGCGCCGATGAAACCACCCTTGCGTCCGTAGTAGTCACCGATGAACGAGGCCGTGAGGGAACCAAAGAACTCGCCGATCTGGACGGCGCTTGCGAGGATGGACCGTTGGCTGGAGGTAATGTCGGTCGTTCCGTCGGCGAGGAGGCCACCGTAGTCCTCCTTGAACTTGTCCATCTCCAAGATGGAGGTGAAGTAGGTACCATCGTAGCCGTACAGAATAGCACCGAAAACGGCAATGGCAGCGTAGAACAGGGGCCTAGCATTGGCCTTGGCAAAGAATCGCGTCTCGCCGACGATGGGCCCGTCGGTCTGGGCCACGACTGCACCACCCATTATGTCTTGAGATTGAGAGAGTAGCGGAGGTGGATGAGTTTAGGGAAGGATGGGGCGGCCGAGGAAGGATCGCGAGGGTGAGGAAGAAGTCTACAACGGGGGCGACTGGAAAGCCATCCCCACGAGATCCACTCTATATATGCCCCGCAAGCGGCCCAGTCAGGGACGAGCCGGCGCTCAAGGCAGCTCATCCCGATGATCTGGTTTGGGGGCGGGAGCGCTCGCGGGGACGGGGTGACTGTCATGGTGCACAAATGGCATGTAAGCTTGGCGTGCAGCAACACGGTGACGGTGTCTCGCTCGAGGGCTGATTCCGTACGGCGTCGATGGCTGTCCCTGGCCTGAGGATCTGGAACAGTGGCGGGCGGGTCGAGGGCGGGTCCCGTCCGTCGAGGGCAAACAGATGCGTCGCAGTGCAGTACGGGCGAATGACTGGCGGCGACAGGCAGTCTAGCCCGCGGTGACGGTAACGGTAACGGTGACGGTGACGCGGACGTGGACGGGGAACAGCCTCTGTCCTGCTGCAGGCGGCGACTTTTTCGTGCGGGAGTTGGTTGTGTGTTTGTACAGTACGTCCACTCTGAATGCGAACTGTGTGTGGCACGACGTCTGTCTGGCGTCGTGGGTCTCGCCCTTTTTGCTTTTGCAAGGTGCGACTTGTCGTCGTCGTGTGTCGTTTCCGGGACCCCATGGAGAGAGACAGAGGCAGGATGCAAGTGAGAAGGAGCCCCGGAAGCAGAGGAGCGTCTTCCCCGTGGAGCAGCACGGCTGACGCGGAGGCGGGGCGCGGCAGGCGGGGCAGGGCTGGACTACGGCCATGCGGGTGTGCAGGTGCAAGACGGCACGCGAGCCGTCGTCGTCTCGTTCCTACATTACACTTTGCCACCCTTGCCCTGTCATCGTCCATCGCCAGCGAAGGTTCCTGCAATCCAATCCAGGCAAATGGGCGGTAAACTGCAGGTAAGCGAGGCCGGACATCTCTCTCCAGAGGAACAGCATCGCGGGGGGGCAACACGGCGAAGCATAATGACCGCATGGGCAAGCGACGGTGAGCAAAGTTCGGCAGCAGGCGGCGATGGAGTGGGTGGGCGTGGATTGTATTTCGGACTTGGAGCGGCGTGGCGGCCCTGGTGACCCAGCCTGATCTCATCGAGCCCAGCGTGGCCTGGCCTGGCCTGGGGCTCGCGGGAACGACTTGACCTTGGGCTGACTTGACCTGACCTGACGTGAACTACCTTCGCCCGCCGACCCAGGGTCCCGTCCGCGTCGCGTCCCAGACCTAGACCTTGTGCGTCCGCAGTCTTTTTTTGTCTGCGTCTCAAAGCTTGGGCTCCGGGCGTGCGTCGCTTGCTGCACACGCTGCATCGCTGCATCCGATCACGCACGAGAATCTCGCCGAGGGCTGCAGGTCACGCGCGCGCGCTCGCACAATGTCTGATGGCGGGGCGCGGGAAGAGGGGCGGAGTGGCAAAATTGGGCGGAAAAGCCCAAGGCGAAAAGCCAGAAACGGACGACAAACGAAGGACGAATCCCGCCGGGAAACCTGCCGTTGCTTGCAGGCGGGCGCCACAGAGGCCGCAAAGGTCAGTCCAGCCGCGGCTACAGGGGGTGCTTCTCGGCGTCGGATCCGAGGAGACCACGGCCAGAAGGCGTGCAATCTTTCCGCTCGCAGGAAGAAGCGCAAGCGGTAGGTTTACCACCCATCCTCTATCCTCCCGACGGACAGATACCATTCAGGGAACGTTGGATGAACTCCTCTCCCCGCTCCCCACAAGTCGGACAAATGAAGGTTTGGAACTCAGTACGAGTCTCGCTCGTGGCCCCACACCATGTACGCACCCCACACCCCGCCCCCAGCAGCAACAGGAGCAGGAGGAATGTGGGGAGACAAACATCCCGTGCAGTATCTGAGCCCCCCCTGTTGCGCTCCCACGCTTTACAACCCCGCGAATTATGAGGCGCGCGGGGGAAACGCGGGGGCGTCGGCGAAATGGTACCTGGAGTGAGTCGTGGGTCGTGGGCCGAGACCCGCCGCTGCGATGGCAGGCAGGCGGGAGTGTCCCAATGCCCAGTGGGTTCCCCAGGTAACAAGGAGCTCCTCCGGGCTAGAGCCTTTCCCGCGTTGTTCCAGCATCCCCCGCTTTTGTCCAATGCAAGTAGTGAGACACATTTATTTGAGTACATTGTTCACCTCGAGCAAACACAGCTACAGCTACGATACATGCGTGGTCTGCGTGCGGACTTTACGGAGGGCGAGCATGCCCGTGGAAGCGCAGCGGATCAGGACGGAGCATGGAGCAAAGGGGTGGGGCAAAGGGGGAGCAAAGGGGGAGCAAAGGGGGAGCAAAGGTGGGAGCAAAAGTGGGATCGGGAGGATACTCCCGGAACCTTTTATGTAGAAGACGAAGAAGCTGTGTGGCCGTAGGACGCATTGCGTGGCGAGATGGGGCACTGAGAGTTCAGAGGGTGTTGTGTCGGCGGCAGCATGGCACGTCACGGCACGCCTACTGGAGGCACTGGCCGTCGTCGTCCCTTCCGAGCAGCCTTCCGAGGTAGGGCCCATCGTGGTCATCGATGCTCAAGTCCAGCGTGAGTGCCTTGCCCAGGGAACACTGCAGGTTCTCCCGGCCAGGGCAGAGGAGCGCCGTCGTGCCGTTATCGGGGAGGAATACCTCGTTCCCTGCGTGCTCAAACCCGAGGATGAGCGGGCCGAGGTGCACGACGACGTCCCGGTCGTGGTGCACGTGGTGGTATGTGAGGTTCGCGTCGGGGTTGGCCGCAACGAGGTCGACGAGTGCCGCGCCAATGGGGTTGAAGACGCGGGGACTGCCGAAACCAATGTGCTCGAATTGGACGGGGGAGTCCACGTCGTTGCGCAATGCAAGGACATCGAGGAGGGAGACGGCCGCGCCGAGGGAATGGCCCGTCGTGATGATGCGCTCGACGTCGTACTTCTCCAGTGCGGACTTGACGTTGGACAGGACGTCCGCATAGGGACGGGCCCACGTCGCCTCGAAGCCGCCGTGGACCGTGGCAAGCGCGGCAGTCACATCGCCCACCAAGTCCTCGACGAGGGAAGTGAGGCCCTCGACGATCAGGCCAGTGCCATTCGTCGTGACCGTCATGTCACCCGAGTCGTCCTTGTAGAAGCGCTCGAATGTCGAGGTGATAGGCAGTGCGGCCGGGAGGGGGATGAAGACGATGTCGTTCAAGACGGAGAAGAAGCGCGAGAAGGAGGAGCCCTCGGTCGTGAGGACCAGAGACTTGGTGTCGTGGACGTACAGCAAGAGCTTGTGAGGGTCGAGGTCTAGAAGGACGTGGTGGGGATGGGGGTTGTGGGTAGTGGGTGACAGGGCGGGCAAAAAAGGTCAGGAAACACGCTCCGATCCGCGGGTTGCTGTTGCTCTTGATCAAGTACATGTAATATCCATTGTTGTTAAGGTTGGTAGTTCTCGACGATGTTCTACGAAGCTGCGACTTGCGCATTCGATCTGCAACGACTACTTATCAGCTGCGTGGCGCGCCTGTGATCGAACCTTGATGAGGGTAGCAATCTCGCGCGATATGCAGCGCAATCTTCTTCTTCTTCTGCTTCCGACTCTACAGGAGAGCGCCTATACACAAAGAGTTGGTGGGACACACGCGTCTCTTCCCAACCACGTTTCTTCCCTCCAATCCCACGGACTCATCTAGCTGGTAAATCCCGCCAGTCCTCCGAGGAGCCTCGCCGCGATCGACTTACCTCCATCGCCTTCGTACCACAGAAGATCAACCTCGCCGGGAACATCGTCGCAGGGCGTGCCACACTCGGAGCCGCCCCAGGTACCGCTCTGAGTGCCCTTGCAGTAAGCAGCGGCCGCAAAGGGGGAGAGGGTGTTGATGCGCGCGCGCAGGGCGTCACTGATGGCCGTGGGAGTACTGTCCGAGTATCGGTTCTTGTTGGATGGCAAGGGGTCGGGGTTGTCCTCACCGCTCAGCTTCTGACCTTCGGCCACACCAGGGTCGTCAGAGTACGCTCGACGAGTGATGATCGAAGAGGGTGGACTGGCGACACCGGCGAGGACCGACGAGGACGAGAAGAGGATGGTGAGGGTGGCCAGAGCGACCATGAGGAGCCAAGGAGCGGGTGCCATCTTTGCGGGACCTGCGGCAGAGGATGTGGCGGTGGAGGACGACGAGGTAGTGGCAGTGGGGTTGGTACCGTCTCCGGCCTTGGTCTGGGTGACAGTCAAGACGTAAACTTGGTCGTCGATGCTGATGCCGTGGTTGATGTCGGAGGCGTCGACATTGATCGAGACGGTCGTCGACGTGGCTTTATACTCGCTCTTGTCCTGGGGCGAGGTCGTGCCCGACGAGTTGGTGGCATTGCCGACGAACCAGTTGCGGCCCAGGTCGTACCTGGACAAACATCACATCACCGAGGTATAGTACCGGGCGAGAGGATTTCTATCAGTCTCGGCAGGGGGTAATTGGGTTGCACCGGTAGGACCTCGCTTAATTGCGTCGTGTCTCACACTGCAAATACTCACCCGTCATCGACAATGTCGTGATTCTTTCCCGCACTCTCCTCTACAGACACTGCCAAGAAGATTGCTCCCGTCGTCTTCTGGACCCAGTACCTGCGGGAAAACGTGGTCACGGCAGGCGGTGCGTGGGGGATTGTCAGTTGTTGATTGCTGCACGTCGCGTTCGAAGCAATGTCGGGAAGCGCCGGAATGTCCGCGAAAAGGTAAGCAGACGACAGTACGCTCAACGATGGCGTGGTTCCTGGCGTGTTCTCGCCCCAACAGGACCTCTGCTAAATCGAGGGCCAAACGAGCTTTGTGCGGAACGTCCGCGAGTGCGATCCGGGTGGGCATTCGGCTCAGGTACGGTTTCGTGACCCCGCGCATCTCATTAGAAGCAGGCCAGTTTTCCGTGCGTTGACAGGCGGCAGACAGAGTTCCGCTTCATGAAAGACGCGTGCGTGACTGGCGACGCGCTGCATACAGTATGCGCGGCGGAATGGGCGGGCGGGCCTGTGACCAGAGAGGCCACTGGAGGGTCACGTCAGGCCCCTGAGGAGGGGGAGACCACACGCCGGGCCATCTTGGCCTTGAGGCTGTGTGAAGGGCAAATCGCAACCTGTGCCGCCCCACCACGCTTCGGTCGAATGGCGTGACACTTCCCACCCCACCCGGTGTCTGTGTTTGTTGCACCCATTGCTTGCGCTACCAACGAGCAAGCGCCGTAGGCTCCGATCCTCGCGGGCATCGGTCTCCGTGGTTCCCGACGAAAGCCCGTCGTGGCCGACGATACTGACATCGCCTGACATCGCCGGATCCTGGTTCAAGAACGTTCAAAATCCGGTCCATACCTGCAACTCACCTGAAATGCTGGCCTCCGTTGATGGACTCCTGGCAAGTCGTGGTGCCGTCGTCAAAGTTGTAGCGGTACAGTGCCGTCTGGTTGACGCTTCCCTGCCCATCGGCGAGGTCTGCAGCCTGTGCGTCTCCGAGGCTGATGCTCAAGCAATTGTTGGGCGAGAAGAAGAGGGAGGAAAAGTACGACGCGGGATCGGAGAGGACCTCAGAGG
This sequence comes from Quambalaria eucalypti, assembly GCA_004016185.1. Taxonomy (NCBI): domain Eukaryota; kingdom Fungi; phylum Basidiomycota; class Exobasidiomycetes; order Microstromatales; family Quambalariaceae; genus Quambalaria; species Quambalaria eucalypti. The sequence continues at coordinate 9,738 of RRYC01000253.1, forward strand.
ATGAGGCGTTGGAAATGACGACGTTGAGGGGTTCTCCGTAGCTAGAGCCGGGAATTGTCTGTAGCCGGCGCAGTCAAAGAGTGTGGGTCGGCGGGGCGTGGGAGAAAGGCATTGGTCCGGTCAGTAAGCTACGGCCGGATGAAGCATGACTTCGGTGAACTTCTGCTGAACCGGTAGGCTCGCCGGTCCCGGCGGCGGCCGTGCCGGCAAGCTCATTTCTCCGTCCTTCCAACCTTCGACCGCCGAGGACAGTACTCACGGTAAGCCAGGAGGACGGCTCGGTGTACCCGGAGGCCGACGTAGACTGTCGCTCGGACAAGACTCGTGGGTCGGTGGCGCAAGCCAGAGGAGCCAAGAGGAACCCCGCGGTGACCGCGGCAAGTGGTCGGAAGAGGTTGGCAAGTGGCATCATCTTGTGCAGCGCGAGCGATGTGGCGATGCAAGTGTAGATGAGCGAGGGAGATTTTCGAGGGTGGCTCGGTGCGGTACAGTAGCCAGCTAACTAGTCCGGGAACCTGATGATGGGTGAGGAGCTCTGTGAATGGCCGAAACAGACGCCAGGTCTGAGTTCGGGATGGTCGGTCGGTCGAAAGGTGCGATGTATGCGCCGATGGCCGAGAGGTGGGGGTGCGTGTGGCAAGACACAATATAAGGTGGTGGCGGACGACTGGGGACGAGATGGAGAAAAAGGCGAATCCTGAAAGGCAAAAGCGAGCTTCTGGAAGGGGTGATTCGAATATCCACTCGATGCTGCGAGAGATGACGTCGATGCAGGGGAGTCGATGCGTGTGGCGACGAGCAAAGGAGGGGCAAATGCATCGACACAGGGCGGGGTAGGGTACGGCGTAGGTACGGCGTTTCAGGTGCAATTGAGCTTTGTTTGTGTGAGCCCTTGCCTGCCTGCCTGCCTGGCAGCCAGCCCAGACGCAAGGCGGAGCGTGTTGATCCTGCAAGTAAGCATGGCCTATGCTTAGGCGAGGATTGCGCTCCGCCACCGCTGTCACCTCGCCCCACCCGCCGGCAGTTTACGTCTGCTGGACACAACGGGCAGGTCAGCCCATCCCGACGAGCAGCAGCGTGTATTGTAATTTCGACTTCCGGACCCCCAGCGGCTAGTTGGTCGTCCGCCTGGTCGATTCCGCGCCTTAGCATGTTTGTCGTTCCTCTAGGGGCAAATCGGCCAGGGTGGTGCTGCTCCCTTGTCCCTCTCGCTTGTGTGTGTGTGCGTGTGTCATTCTGAGACTCAGCCCCCCCCGAATTTCTGTCGGTGGCTTGCCAAGCTTACACCCGTCCAGCGCACGGCGCGGCCTCTTGACCTGCATAGCCGGCGCGCGACCCTCCTCGCCGGCATCATGCGCGTCTCTTGAGGTTCGGTGTTGTTCTCAGTGCGGTGCGGTGCAAAGGGTGCCGCGCGTAGAGGCCGTTGATGCCCGGACTGCGATTCTGCCTGACTGCGCCTCGCTCGCCCTCCTTCTATGAATAGGACGCCGTCTGCGTTTGTTCTTCCCGCGCCAAGGCGGCTTGAGCGTCTGCGACGGAGAGCCCTGCCATTGCAAGGAGAGGTCAGCTTCGAGCTTGTATGTAAAAGGCGAATTGGCCCATTGGCTATTGGATTGTACACATGCTTGGAAACACTTCGTGTCCGATAACATGGCTCCGCATCGACGCTGAGAAGTTGTCGTTGTCCCAGTCACAACCCGTAATCGAGGGCGCCTCCTCAAAAGCGGCTCCGAGAACTTCTAGTCGCCGTCGGACCCGATCGAGTTGCTTTACGCGCTACGCGTCACGCGCCAATCGTCCGCGCCCAGCCTCCACCTGGCCCGGCATGGTGGATGGTTGGGCATGACGTGAGCGAGCCATCCCTCGCGCCCATCCATCGGATCGCACCTTTCTCATTGGAACCCCGCATCGAGCGACGGAATGACGGCGAGCGGAGCGGGACTGTTGCGCTACCTTCCACTCCGCTCCACCCCGCTCCACGCCACGAGTGGACTGGACTGGACCCTGCCGGCAGGGGTTTAAGTAAGCCGTTCGCTGCCTCGTCTATCTACCTCGATGCGATGGACGGCGATGTGATTGGATGGGTGGATGGGGTGGGCCCGTCCTCATGGAGTGCGGGTGGTGCGTGACTGTGAGGATTCAATATTTCCCTGCTCCCCCTTCTTGTTCATATCCTAGTGGCCTATCGTCTCCTTTCCTCGTACCATACCACATACCACGCTGAACATTTTTTCCAGTCTTGCACTGCACTGAGTCCATCGAACAACCTGCACCACACTTCCATCGCTCCGTTCCACTCGTAACAATGCCTTCAAGCAAAGGAAAGCCCACCGACCGTAAGTATCCGTCCCCTCGTTGCACTCACCTCCTCTCAGCGACGCTCCCCATTCTGATCCCCTCCACACGCCTTGTTTTCTCCACACCCACAGCCAAGCTCCGCGAGCAAGTCAAGGACGAAATTCAGAGCAAGTCCCCTGGTGGTTGGGCAGCATGGAAGGGCGCGGCCCTAGCAAAGGAGTATGAGAAGCGCGGTGGGGATTATGAGAACTCGGCGGATAGCACTAATCAGCCGAAGAAGGGGACGCCGGAGCCTAAGCCGGGAGTGGACAAGGCTAGTGGTGGGGCAGCGCAGACGCAGAAGAGGGAGAAGAAGGAGAGGGAGGGGAACAACGGCAACAAGGGCGAGGGTAAGGGCGAGAAGGAGGGTAAGAGTAAGGGCGAGAAGGAGGGTAAGAGTAAGGGCGAGAAGGAGGGTAAGAGTAAGGGCGAGAAGGAGGACAAGGCTGAGGCCGGGGAGAAGCGCAAGAAGGATGAGAGCAAGGGCGAGGGAGAGGAAAAGGACAAGGACAAGGACAAGGACGACGACGCTAACGGCGAGCAGCAAGACTCCAAGAAACAGAAGAAGACCAACGGTGCCGCCAATGGCAATGGCAATGGCAGCGACAAGGCTGCGTCGAAGCCCAAGGCGAAGCAGCCCCCCAAGGAGAAGAAGGAACCCGCAAAGGGGACTAGGCAGCAGCCTAGCCGCGCTAGCAAGAAGTAGGCGGTCCAATCTCCCCACCGCGAGGCTCGCCATTGTCACTTCTTCTCAGTCGCTCATTGTACACCGCGTATCGATACTGCTCTGCTTGCTATCATGGACCGCATATACTGTAGGCTCTGTGCTATGCTATGTAATGTAATGTATTAATCGTCATGATTCCGTCCCTCTGCGCATATTACAAACGTGGGAATGTACGACACGGCGCTGCTGATGTGCACCCACTCACACGAGGCGGCGCAGCAGCTCGCCAGCAACGCGATACCGCACCAACTCGAGCGCAAAGGCCTTCATCTCGACTACGACTGCCTCCATTGCTTGTGCGAGCCCAAGCAAGAAGTTGCCCTGCGTGAGCGCGCCTTCCCCTTCTGCGGATGTGCCATTCTGGGATGATAACCACGCCGTCACACGGGCAATGGTGTCGTCTTGCGCCGTGTCACTGTGCAGGCACGCATTGGAGAGGTCCACGACTCTAGTCCGTTCAATGAAGCCCACGAGCTGGTCGACTTCCCTCGACGTCGTCTCGTGCGCCCGTCGCGCGTGGGCGGCTCGGCTCGACTCGCGCAAATCAGCATGGAGCTCTTCCTGCTCTGCTACGTCCTCTCTCTGTCGTGTGCGCTCAGCAGCGAGGATGGCCGATGTGCACCGTGAGATGTACTGCGGGATGGCGTACCGGCAGAGTGCGAGCGGCAGGGGATACGGCACGAAGCGCTTGACCGTCGTCTTTGCGCCCCATGCTCCCGCGGTGTGTCTGTCTGGCTCTTCCGCGAGTAAAGCGATGTGCACGTCTGACCCCAAGAGGCGGAGGAGCAAGTCGAAGCACCTAGGACTGTTCACGGGGAGTTCTGCCCCGAGTGCCGTGAGGTACTTGCGCGCATCGAGGAGCGCAGACGAGTCCGTCACGCCGCGATGCTCCGACGAGGGACATCGCTCTAGCGTCTCCTGCGCGATGAGGGCGACCATCTCGAGTGCGATCTTGGAGTTCTTGGAGCCGATGCGCGCGAGCGAGTCAGGGTCTACGAGGACTCGGCGGATACTGGCTGGGCGAGTGGGATCGGCCGTGGGGAGGACAAAGGCGGCGATTGGCACGCGCTTGAGGCCGTCGGATAGCAGGCGGGTCTCGGAGAGGTTGAGCGTCCTGTCGGATGCGAGAGCGAGCATGGACTGTATGCTCGAGATGGCTGCCTGCATCGATGGCTTTGGTGGATTGGAGGGCGAGGGCTGGCTAGTCCTCGCTCCTGTGCGCACAGGCTGCGTCTGCGGCTGGGTGGTGCGGTCAGAGGGTTGCTCAAAGAGCGGGATCCTCGTTGCCGGTGGAAGATGCAGCATCTCCAAGGGCGTCTTGGAGGCAATGGGGAGAGGATGTGATGCACCACTGCCCAGGCCATTCATTTCCTTGACTTCGTCGTCGCTCATCCAAGTTGCGTCACCACCTGAGCCTTGCAATAGGAGCAAAGCGAGCTGGAGCCGGCGGCGCAGTGGACCTGTCCTTTCCCACATTGCCACGCGCTGCGGGCCGAAGCGTTTGCGCAAGGTGGGCAGTGAGTTGTGAAGAGACTGCCTGCTCAGCTCGAGGGTATTGATGGCATCTTCGAGGCAGGACTGGAATGGGTGGGTCTGCCGCCGCCGCCGCTTCCCATCGATGCCGATGAGGTAGGGCTGAACAAGGATGTATGCTGCGACGAGTGCGGCGACGGCTGTCTCTTCCGGCTGACGAGTCATGCCAGGTGGGTCCAGGATCGTGTCGTGGGAGACTTGAGTCGCTGAAAATCTTCCGGCAAGATCGCCGATGGCAGATTGCAAGGCTCTGGTCAAGATGGCTAGGCGAAAGTAGAATGCCTGCCCTTGGAAAGACGTGAGCGGGAGACGCCCGTGGAGACGATGTAGGGGCTCATCGAGGCGATATGCCTGCTGACTGCCTTCCTTGGGGAACAAGAGGAGCAAAGGCCATTGGCGGTAGCACGAGTCGGCGTCGAGGCCCTGCACTAGGTTGGATGCGGGCTTAGCCTTTTCCAGCCAGGGCGAGGTCTGCTTGGACTCGGCGGATGCTACGGCGGGCGCAATGGCCAAGGCATGGGTGCTCATGCCTGGCTGAGCAGCTCGAAAGCGCTCGTGCTCACCGTGTTGCGGGCGATGGGGGTCGTTGGCGGTGGCGATGAGTGTGATGGTGGTGAAATTGCGGCGGCGGATTGAAGGTGCGGCGGCGAGCTAGCTAAGTAGCAAAGTGACCAAAAATTTGGCTCAGCTCTTGACCGCGTCTGCGTGCTCCACACAGTCAATTGCGCAGACGCATTGCATTGACAATTTTCGCAGCAATTGCCCGGGCGTGACACTGCAATTTGCTCCTTCATTCGATCCATGTGGCGGCGGGCGGGATCAGAGGCTGCTGTGGCGAGATAAGATCCCACCAGTCATCGAGTCAACTTTCCTTGGTCGCACAGATGCACCTTGGCCATACAACACAATATGCACTGTAGCTTCCCTGCACTGCCTTGCATCGCAGTGGATCTCAAGTGCCAATTGGCCGCTGCACGTGACCTGATCTGAGCGTGTGTGTTGCGTTGCGTTGTGTTGCCTGGTCCGAGCGCGGGACGAAAGGCGGAGGCGGAGGAGTAGTGCAGCAGGGGGAAGGTTGGGAGGTGGGGGGCGGCGGGGGGAGATGCGCTGACGTAGCGCTACGTGGAGAGGCAGCCGGCCAGGCAGGCAGGCAGGCAGCTGGCCAAGCGCAGGACGGGCAGCGGGGACAAAACGACAAAGCAAGGGAGGGAGGGAGGGAGGGAGCCAAGATCTCGGTTGAGTTTTGGGTGGGTTGGTGTGGCAGTGGAGGAGAAACAAAAAGTGCGGGACACTTTGGATGCCAGCAGTAGCGGCAAAGGCAACGACAACAAAGAGAACCTCGGAAGCGAGGCGGAGCAGCCAGGCTCAGTTCCCTGATGGGCTTCTCCTTCGTTTGGCGTCTTTTGCTCTGCCCTTCTGTCGTCTTCTGTCCGTATCTGCTCCGCTCCGCCAGCCCGTCTTTGACCCTGCCCCAGACTAATATCGCACGACACGCGGACCCCACATCGCACATCTTCCCTCTCACCTTTCTTCTTCTTCCCCTTCTCCCACTCTCCCATCTGTAGACATCGCGCATAGATCCCACTCCGCCGAACCCATACAGCCATGGCGACGCCGCCAACTTCTCCGCGCGACAGATCCCTGTCTTCTTCCTCTTCTCGCCGCGGGTCCAACCCTTTCACCCGCAACCAAGACAACATTGCCTCCATCACCGCCTCCCTCCGCCGCCAGTCCCTCAGCGGCCACTCTGCTTCCTACTCCGAGACCATCGAAGAGGGATCAGAAATCTCCGAAGACGAACTCGCAGAGCCTCTCGGCGATGGACCTCACCTTCAAAAGTTCTCTGCCACCGAGGGATCGGCCACCGGAGCAGGCACTGGCCATGATGCCAATGGCCAACCCTCGGGCGTAGACGGCATTCCTATCCAACCCTCCCTGCTGCCCGCCGGCGGCAACCGCAGGCAGGTCAAAGTGGGCAGCATCGACGACCCCGGCGTCGCCTACGGATCCCTCGAGCAAAAGGCCGGTGAAGCCTTTCCTCAGAACACGGGCCGCAGCGGCCACAACAATGACGGACGGGCGCAACCCGCCCGCAGCAGGGGAATCATGCGCACTTACAGCATGGCTCAGCAGAAGCGACGACCCCAGACGATGAACGATGACCGCATCATCCGGCAGCGCCGTCTGAGCCACGATGCCATCCAAGAGAGTCCCAGGAGGTTCATCGTCGACGTAGAGGAGACGATGCGCCTCGTCCTCGAACAGGAAGACACAGACGGCAATTTCCAGATCAGTGTCACCGACAGCGGGCCCAAGGTCCTCTCCCTCGGCACCGCCACCAGCAACGGCTACAAGGGCGTCGACATCCGGGGTACCTACATGCTTTCCAACCTCCTTCAGGAGCTCGCCCTGGCGCGGGAGCATGGTCGCAAGCGCATCGTCCTTGACGAATCCCGCCTGACCGAGAACCCCGTCGACCGCCTGTCGCGCATGATCAGTCAGACCTTCTGGCACAATCTCACCCGTCGCATCGATGCAAGCGGGCTCGAACGCATTCTCAGCGACCCAAAGAACCGCTCCAAGGCACAGCAGCCCCGCATCTTCATTCCAGCCGCCGAGACCAAGCAGATTGAGTACTACCGAAACTTTGCTGCCGAGCACCCCGACTTCAACCTCATCGTCGAGATTCTTCCCGAGGTAATCACGGCAGACTATACGCGCGACCTCAACGAGACTCCTGGCCTCTTGGCTCTTCAGATGCGCGAGGTTCAGGACCCAGACAGCGGCGAGACGAAGATGGAGGGCATCCCATTCATCGTTCCCGGAGCCAGGTTCAATGAGCTCTACAACTGGGACTCGTACTTTATCTGTCTTGGCCTCGTCGTCGACAACATGGTCGACATGGCAAAGGGCACCGTCGACCACTTCATCTTTGAGATCAAGTACTATGGCAAGATTCTCAACGGCAATAGGACCTACTATCTCATGCGCTCTCAGCCTCCCTTCCTCACGGATCTGGCACTGCAAGTCTACTCCCGCTTGGACCCAGACAAGGAAGAGGAGAACCGCCAGTGGCTGAAAAGGGCAATCCAGGCCGCCATCAAGGAATACCACACCGTCTGGATGTCAGAGCCGCGCAGGGATCCCAAGACGAACTTGAGCCGCTACAGGCCAGAGGGTCGAGGCGTGCCACCCGAGACGGAAGCCAGTCACTTTACGCATGTCCTGCGCCCTTATGCAGAAAAGTACGGGATCAGCGTCAATGAGTTTACGCACAAGTACAACTACGGTGAGGTCCACGAGCCCGAACTCGACGAGTACTTCCAGCACGACCGTGGCGTGCGCGAGTCCGGCCACGACACGAGCTACCGTCTAGAGAAGCGTTGTGCCAACTTGGCTACCATTGATCTCAACTCGCTGCTGTACAAGTACGAAGTTGACATTGCCACGGCCATTCGCGAGCTCTTTGACGACGAGTTGGAGCTCGAAGATGACTTTATCATGCATGCGCCACTGCCAGCCTCGATGGCCGATCAGCAGCCCGACAAGCCTTCTCGCTCCATCGAGACGCCTCAGACGTCGGCAGAGTGGTTCGCCAGGGCCGCATACCGCAAGCAGCAAGTGGACAAGTACATGTGGAACGAGGGCAGGGGCTTGTACTACGACTATGACACCGTCAAGGAGGAGGCTTCTCACTACGAGAGTGTCACCGCCTACTGGGCGATGTGGGCCGGCATGGCCTCGGAAGAGCAGGCGCACAAGCTGGTGCACCAATCCCTCAAGAAGTTCGAAGTGCAGGGTGGGCTCATCCCAGGTACGGAAGACTCACGCGGCAAGATTACGCTGGAGCGGCCCAACCGTCAGTGGGACTATCCCTACGCGTGGCCTCCCCACCAGATGCTCGCGTGGGTCGGACTAGAACGCTACGGCTACCTCGAGGAAGCGCGCCGCCTCGCCTATCGCTGGCTGTACCTCATGACCCTCGCCTTCTTCAACTTCAACGGCGTCGTCCCAGAGAAGTTTGACGCAGTCTCCCTCTCTCACATGGTTGATGCAGAGTACGGGAACCAGGGAATCGACTTCAAGTTTATCCCACGAGAGGGATTCGGCTGGATGAATAGCAGTTTCCAGGTGGGCCTCACCTTCCTCACGCAGCATCAGCGACGCGCCGTCGCGGCGCTGCAGCACCCTGATGACTTCTTTGGTCTGAGGAGGAAGTGATGCGCCCACAGTAGTTGGGTTTCCGTTTCGAATGTCACGGGTAGCAGGCAGAAGGAAAGGAAAGGAAGGGTTCATTTGGGCGGCCGCGGTGGTCGCACGTTTGGGCATGCTTGAGCTAGGTTCTGAGCTGCATCTAGATTCGAGAAAAGAGCCGTCCGTCCGTCATACAGGAAATGCAAACGAAACGTCACTTGTTACGCGATCGCGCATGAATCGTCTCGAATCTGCTGGCACACTGCACTGCGCTGCACTGCCCATCAGGTCAAGCATTGATTTGCGCAGGCTATTCATTGTCAAAATCAATTGGCTTTGGCTTCGGCTTCAGCCCCCGCCTCGGCAGCAGCACCACCCTGCTGCTTCCCACCCTGACTCAGCTCCCGCTCATAATCAAAGGGATAAACCCTCTCCCTCTCAATGCTCGGTACGCCTCCCGCCTCCCACTTCTCGGGCTCGAACCCAGCCCCAGCCTCATGGGCGTACCCCTCTACACCAAGAACCTTGTACTGCGCGCCCATCCCACTGGGATCAATCAACCTCTTTGCGGCCGACTCGATTGATTTTGCGCTGGAACCTTGTCCCTGTCCCTCCTGCGCCGCAGTAACACCCTGCACCAACGCCTGAACGCGCGCTTCCAGTCCGAGCGACGCAAGGAAATGACTCTGGAACATTGGTCCCAGGGCGCGTGCATCCGTGCTCTTAATCGCGCCGCCTAGGTAGGAAAAGTCGACATTGGCAGTCAAGTCTGCTTTACCTGGCGCAAGTAGCGGGTCGACGATTTCGTGTGCCTTGAAAGCGCGGAAGGACCCACCAAACGCCTTGGTATCGCCATAGTCTACAATGAGGGCCGCGCCGCCAAGTGTAGCTTCGGAGATGCGCTCCGTCTCGGTACGGGCTGCACGCTCGGCGGTCATCCCGCTCGAGGAAATTGCGCTGGGTGGGACCCGGGCTTTCCGCCCAGAAACGAGTTCGCCAATCTTGCGGGCGGTAGCCCATGACTCGGGGGAGATTTCTACGCGCTGCCCTGGTTGGAGAGATTGGAAGCGAGGGTTCGAGGAGACGAGGAGCTTTGTCCAGGGTGTTTCTTTAGGAGAGAGGACGTATTGGAAGGCGGGGGTCGCGCTCGAGTCCGAGGCGGAGGCGGTGGCGGTGGCGGAAGTGGCTGGCTTCGTCTTCATACCAGTCTCCTTGCCCGCATTCCGGCGCAAATCCGAGACCTTGATCGTCGTGACGCCCGACTGCTTCTTAGGCCCCTGGCCCTCGGTCGTCTGTGCTTGCGCCGACCGCACGAGGTCAACGAGGACCTCGCGGAAGCCCTGTGTAGTCTTCTGGAATATATGAATGGGCAGTGCGTCAAAGAATTCGTGCGCGACGACCGTCGTCCACTCTTGGGGTGTAATGGGCACAGAGTCAATAAGGGGAAAGTACTCGACGCGGACCTCGTCGGGGCCGAGGGTCTCCTGGTCGGGCATAGCAATCTTCTTGCCGGCGGCCTTGAGTGCTTCTTCGAGGGCTTGGAGTTGCAGCTTCATGAGACCGTCGGAAGTCTCGACGAGGTGTATCGTCTTTAATGTGTGTATGATGGGGAATCTAGCAAATGTCTGCGTGTATGCGGTCGAGGGACATGGTGTGTGAGGATGAGGTCCAATGTATGCGGCGTCGAGAGGACTGTCATCGATCTCTGTGCGCGGACTCACCCTGATCATATCTGCCAGTAACGTGCCCTTTCCCGGTCCGAGCTCGACTAGCCTCATGGCGTCTGGCATGCCCACGGCTTGCCATCTCGACACAAAGTAGATGGCCAGCAGCTCTCCAAAGACTTGAGATATCTCCGGACTGGTAATGAAATCGCCCCGAGCGCCCAGGACGTCGCGGCCACGTCCGACTACGTCCGAGTCGGGTTGGTTGGCAGAGGCATAGTACCCTTGCGAGGGATCGAGCAAGCATGTACGCATAAAAGTTGCCACGGGCATGGGACCCGTTACCTGTGCGGGGGAATGGCGGGGGGGGGGAAAGATTGCGCTTCAGCGGATGTTTAGCAGGGTCGATGGAGGCGCAACGGGGCTAACCTTGATAGAGTCTGCGATGAGGGACCCCAACGTCTTGGGATTGGGGGCTTTGGGTTTAGCATCTGCTGCTCCGTCGGGGTTGGACGGGCTCTGGCAGGCGCATCTCGAGACGGAGAACGGCCGGGTGTAGGTGTTGGCGGGTGCCGAGGCAGAGTGTGCGGTCGCTATGCTTGCTGCGGATCGCTGCGCTTGCCTGTGACAGCCATTGAGGGGAGCAATGGACTTTGCGAGGCGTGAAGCGGCCCTCTGAGCTGATCGGGTGGCCATCTTGGACGAGGGCGTGTGTGCTGTTCAAAGGGCGGGGCGGTCTAAATACCAGAGTAGCCTCGTGTTGGTGCTAGGTATGCTAGGTATGGTTGCGACTGAATGCTCTCGTTTGTCGTATGCTTAGATCGAATGCTGAATGGCAGCAACGAATTCCTTGCCTCTTGGCTTGTCTGGGCCTGGCTTGGACACTTGCTTGATGTTGGTATCCATCAAGCACCACCTGCTTTCTCCGGCCAAAGATGTCCGTCCACTTGCAGATCTTCCCAGCTGTGCCGCAAAGCCGGGCCCGGGCTTTGCGCTTTTGAGGTCTGAGCTTTGAGCTTTGAGCCTACGCGCCTTGAGCCTACGCGCCTTGAGCCTATGCGCTTCACTGGTCCGTGTCGCCGCCCGCGTGACGTTGAGCGCGCAGTGCCAGTGGCGACGGCTGGCGGGCTGGCAGGCGCGACGCAAGGCAGGCAGTCAGGCAGCGTGCCTAGCCACCCACCCACGCTGGTGCCAGTCTCGTGTGGCCCACCCGCGTCGCTGCTGGTTGTGCCTCGTGTGCCTCGACTTCGACTGGCCAGCCAAAGGGCGACGACGAGGAGAGTCAGAGTGGGAAACCCGGATCCACGACTTCTTCTTAGGACTCAGCAACCATCACAAGTGTACACAATCAGGGTACATAACTCTCCTTTTCCCCCCATACCACACAATCTACCAACCAACTAGTCGACACATTCACTTGTGTTCTTCTCTTCTCTCTCTCTTCCCCTTTACATCCGGACCGGCAAACAGACCAGTCAGACACAAGACAGACATCTTTATGACAGCAACTCCCCCACCCACGGCGGCTACCCAACCTGCAGCTTCCAAGCCGTCCTTGGCGGGTGTCCGTATCAAACAGAGAAAGGGAGTAGCCAAGTCTCAGGCAAAGTTTGAACCAGAAAGTGGGTGTAGTCTAGTGTGGTTGCGGAGGAGAGATGACTAGATGCGTTTCCAACTCAGCACTCATGCCTGCCTGTCTGGATGCCTCCCTCACCTCCCCCCTTTTTCCCCCCCGCGCAGCCTTCCGCGACGCTCTCTTCACCCACTTTGAGAGCGTCTCGTCCACCGAAGACTGGGATGGATATGCCGCCGCTCTAGACCGCGCAGGTAACACCCTCGACTACCGCAAATACTCTGACCAGCTCTTTGACATTCTCATTGCTGGAGGCATCCTAGCCCCCGGTGGCTCCTACGAAGATGAGGATGCGCCGCTGAGCCCCTTTTCCATCTTTGGCGCCAAGAGCGCAAAGGTAGAGGATGTCAAGCCCTATGTCAATGTCATCGACAAGGTCATTCGACGATACAAGTTCCTGCAGAAGCCCCTCGAGGAGACGACGCTCACTGGCATCTTGCAGTACATTAACCGGTTCAACAAGGACCAGAGCGAGAAGCTGGCTACTGCCACTGCCTTGCTCATCCAGCAGGGCCTCATTGGCGCCAATGTCCTCCAGGTGATCCAAAAGGACCACTTGGTCAAGGAAGACCTCGCCATCAACTTTGTCGACAACGTCTTCCGTGCCTACCTCGCCGAGCAAGGCATGGATGCCCTGGGCAGTGCTCTTCGCAAGGGCGGCATTCGGGACCCGCTCCTCTTCTTCCCCGTCCAGAAGCGATCCCAGCCAGGCGTCGTTGTCAACCACTTCAAGTCTGCTGGACTTCCTCAGGTTGCCGAGTACTGGCAGAAGCGTGCCGCTCGCGAGGCTCGCGAGGGCGTCATTAGCCGTCTGGCCGAGATGCGCGCCGAAGAGTCGACGAGCAACGAGGACGTCGTCGAGTTCCTACAGGAGCAGCGTGCGCGCACTGGCCTGGCCCACGAGGACTTTGTGCCCATTGTATTTGACGGCCTGGTCAAGAGCGTGGATGCGTCCAAGCTCGAGTCGCCGCAAGTGGTCAAGGAGATTCAGGCCTTTGCGCCCACCCTGGAGCCATTTACGCCTTCGCCCAAGAGCGAGATTGCGCTGATCAACAAGGTGCAACTCTTCTGCCACGAGCACCAGCCCGCCCAAAAGTCGTTTGCCAACATTCTCAAGGTGCTGTACAACGACGACGTGCTGAGCGACCAGGCCATCATCTACTGGGCTACCAAGGGTGCTCGGAGCGAAGGAAAGGCAGGCTTCCTGCAGCAGGCTGCTCCCCTGGTCAAGTACCTCGAGGAGCAGAGCGATGACGAGGACGACGAGTAGGCGGTGCAGTGTGGTGCTCTGCGGTGCGGTGCGGTGCGGTGTGTGTTTGTGTGCCTACTCGACGCGGGTCCCTTTGTATTGATTGAAGCCGACTTGAGAGAGCGTGTGCGCGAAATATCAAACTGTCTATGCGAGATTCCAGTGCAGGCAGGGCGGTGACAGGCCAGGCGTCAGGGTGGGCGCGAGGGCGCTGCCAGTGCAGTGAAGTCTCATACCCCCGTGGCTTGGTCTATTCTGACTGAGAGGAACGTACGTGGCTGTTCCACAGACCTAGTCCAAATCACATCAATCTGCGATACATACTTGGCGAGATTGTGCACTACTTACATACCTGCATACAATCCAATCTTGTAAGTACTTACAAGTATCCCTTTTGTGTGTGGTGTGTATGCGTGTGTGCTGCTCCCTCTCCCTGCGAGCGCTTGCGGCTGCCGCGGGCCGTTGGGTGGAGCCGCGGAGGCATGCGAGTGCGCAGGCAGGCTGGCGCGTGGGCGGGCGAGACACGAGGCACAAGGCCACGAGGGAAAAATTTCAGTGGGGCTTATCGCGTGCGGCAGGCAGGGAGGGCGGGTGCGGCATTGTTTGAGAAGAAGAGAGGCGGGCGGGAAGGGAGGGGTGAGTGGAAGGGGTGCGTGGTGGACATAGATGTCGGCGTTAAACCTCGTATCATACTTTGGAAGGGCTTCCCGCATTCTAGATATTGATCGCCAGGTTGGTTCACACTTCGCAGACGTAGCATATATAGAGCCTATTCATTCGCGCACCTTCCTCCCGACCCCACCCGCACACCTCCCTACACTCCTTTCTCGCCTACCCAACGACCACCCACCCACCGTGCCCACCATGGCGTCCTCGGAGGCAATTCACAGCCAGTACGACTCGATTCTCATCCTCGACTTTGGCTCGCAGTACTCGCACCTCATCACGCGGAGATGTCGTGAGCTCAACGTCTACTGCGAGATGCTTCCTTGCACCCAGAAGATCAAGGACCTGGACTGGTCTCCCAAGGGCGTCATCCTCTCGGGCTCGCCCTACTCCGTGTACGACGAGGGCGCGCCCCGTGTCGACCCAGACGTCTTCAAGCTGGACGTCCCCATTCTCGGCATCTGCTATGGCCTGCAGGAGATTGCCTGGAACCACGGCGGCAAGGTAGACCCACATGACCGCCGCGAGTACGGCAAGAGCATGGTCACCGTCGTCAAGACGGGCAACGAGCGCATGGACGCCCTCTTTGCAGGCCAGGGCGACGAAGTGCCCGTCTGGATGTCCCACGGCGATCAGCTCTCCAAGATCCCCGAGGGATTCGAAGTCATTGCCAAGACGGCTACCTCGCCTTTTACCGCCATTGCCCACCGCGAGCGACCCATGTACGGTATTCAGTTCCACCCCGAGGTCACCCACTCCCCCAAGGGCAAGGAGCTCTTTGACGCATTCGTCACCATCTGCGGGTGCAAGCGTAACTGGACGATGAGCACCTTCATCGACAAGGAGATTGCGCGTATCCGGGACATTGTCGGACCCAAGGGCCGCGTCATTGGCGCCGTATCGGGCGGCGTGGACTCGACGGTCGCTGCCAAGCTCATGCACGAGGCCATTGGCGACCGCTTCCACGCAGTCATGGTGGACAATGGTGTGCTGCGCTCCAACGAGGCAAAGCAGGTACACAAGATGCTCTCCGAGGACCTGGGCGTGGCCCTCACCGTCGTTGACGCGTCGGAGCTGTTCCTCTCCCGGTTGGAGGGCGTCGATGACCCAGAGAAGAAGCGCAAGATCATTGGCAACACGTTTATCAACGTCTTCGAGGAGGAGGGTGCGCGACTTGAAAAGGAAGCCGAGGAGGAGGAGGAGGCCGCCCTCAAGGCAGGCAAGGCCCACGAGAGCAAGGGCAAGTACGAGTACCTCTTGCAGGGCACCCTGTACCCAGACGTCATCGAGAGCATCTCCTTCAAGGGCCCCTCTGCGACGATCAAAACGCACCACAACGTCGGTGGTCTCCTGGAAGATATGAAACTCAAGCTGATTGAGCCCCTCCGCGAACTCTTCAAGGACGAGGTCCGCGCCCTAGGCCGTCTCCTGGGTATCCCCTCCCACCTCGTAGGCCGCCACCCTTTCCCCGGGCCGGGCCTCGCCATCCGCATCCTCGGACCCGTCACACGCTCCCAAGTCGCAATCCTGCAACAGGCCGACCAAATCTACATCGAGGAGATCCGCGCCGCAGGCTTCTACGACGACATCTCCCAGGCATTTGCTGTGCTCCTTCCCGTGCGCGCCGTGGGCGTACAGGGCGATAAAAGGACGTACGACCAGGTGATCGCCCTCCGCGCAGCGCAGACTACAGACTTTATGACGGCCACGTGGTTCCCCTTTCCCTTTGAGTTCCTTAGCAAGGTCTCGAATAGGATTACGAATGAAGTCGCGGGGGTGAATCGCGTTGTCCTGGATATTAGCTCTAAGCCGCCCGCGACGATTGAGTGGCTGTGAGCGGCAGGTGGCGGGAGGAGCAAGCGTCGCAGCGGGAAGTGTAGTGTGTCTCGCTCACAAAACCTCATTCTTCCGTTCGTCTGTCCCTGCTCCCCACGTGCGACTTGCAATAATTAATACTTTCATTCATTCATTCTATCCTCGTCTTACATAGGTACTTGATGCCCAATGCCCAATGCCCAATGCCACGCACGCGCGTGGGGAGCAAAGTACCATCCCACCTTGTCGGACAGGACGGACCTGACAGGAATGGTCATTACCAATGCATTCGCTCATTCATTCATTCATTCACTCATTCATTCATCCATTCATTCATTTGGAACGTAAGGTCCTTATCTTCACTTCCTTCGAGTGCGAGGACGCCTCGATTCCGAGAAAGGAGAAAGTGCATTTTTTATTTTTCATAGCCTGGAAGCAACCACAGCACGGCCTGGCCTGGCACGGCCTGGCACGGCATGGCGAATGATATTGTATAATACAGATGAGGCGAGAACGTCCAAGTGCAGGTGCGTGCAGGTGTAGGTTGCAGGTGCAGGTTGCGGGGAACAAGCAAGCGAAGCGCTTCGAAGACGGGAAGACGCGGGGCTGAGCGCTTCGCTTCATCTCGTCTGACGTTAAGTCGGGTCAAGGTGGGCTCTAGACGAGACGAGGCAAGGCAAGGCAAGTCGTGCGGACGTAGAACGTGTGCGTGAGACTGAGCCTGAGCGACGAGCGAGGGACGACGAGTGCGATGTCGACGTAAGGACGGGAGGCGTCCTGCCGCAGTCGTAGCCGCAGTCGGCCCCCAGCCGCAGCCGCAGGCGCCTTGAAGGTGGCGTGGCGTGGCGTGGCGTGGAATGACATGACATGACAGATATGAGGTGCTGTCTACTGTCTGCTGTCTGCTGCGACGGCCGGCCAGCCGGGCTGGGAGGAATGGTGCACGTCACGTCAGGGCACGTCGGGCCTCGAGTGGGAGAGGGAGGCCCTGCCTGCCTGCCTGCCTGCCTGCCTGCCTGTCTGCCTGTCTGCCTAGCTACCAGGCCACCCCACGCCATCCCACACCACACCCTTCCATGCTAACCCGTCCCTACTGCTCAGTCCTACTGCTCGGTCACCGCTTCCTGCCCCGCCCTGCCCTACCCTGTCCCGTCCTGTCCTGCCCTACCCTGCCCTGTCTGGTCCGGTCCATCTCCATACGGCCTTTGCGTGCGGCCTTTGCGGGACGAGACAAGCCGAACCGAACGAACCGAAGCGATAGTCGCACTCCCCGCACTTGGTCTTGCATTTCCAAGCGTTGATGAGTGCACGCCGTAGTGTGGCGTGGCGTGGCGTCCATCCGCAGGTGTACCACCGAATGGCCGGCGGGCGGGCGGGTGCAGGGCGGGGCCAGCGCCGAGCGAGCGAGTGAGTGAGTGAGACCCAGACCCAGATCCATCCGACGGGCTCCTCCCAAGACCAGACGAGTTGCTGTCGGGCACGAGCACGAGCACGAGCACTAGGACGAGCACGACGTTTGCCTGCGATGCACTGCACTGCGGCATAGTCCGATGTGCCGGTGTGTCGGTATGTGCAATGGTAGCGTAGTATAGCTGAGGGCGCACACGGGCGCACGCACGCGGGCGGGCGGAGTGTATACGCATCTCCCTCTCCGGTCTCCGGTTGCCGTTGCCGTTGCTGTTGGTTGCCATTGCCGTCGTCGCCGCCGCCGTCGCCGTCATTGGTGCAAGACCGACCGAGCCTGCGGCGAATGCTTGCCCTTGACATCGCAACGAAGAAAAGCTTGACGGGGACCGTCCCGAACTGAGAGGAGAGGAGAGTGCCGCGCGCGGGTGTCCGTGTGCCTTGTCTGGCTCGTCTTGCACTCGACTCGATTCGAGACGGCCGAACAAAAGGGCGTAGCGTCGTGGTTGCGTTGCAGCATCGATCGTCGTTGCCGTCGTTGTCGTCGCGCAACTACAACTACAAAAAGTAGTCTACGGCATTATGTTTCTGCTGTGCTGCCTGAGCGGGTCCATCCCGCTCATTCTCCGGCGCCGCCATAAACGTATTAAAGTGCTTGGTTCCTCCCGGCCCCACCTCGAGTATGGACGCCATATTCCCACAGCGATAACAGTAGTTCGGTGCGCTCCACACCGTACTGAGTTTCCCATCGAACAGGACGTTGAAGCCCTCCATGCAGAGTTGATGCGCCCGGAGGATATGATTCATATTGTTTCGCTCTAGGAAATGGCTGACAATCGTCGAGCCAAAGGTATAGCCTGCGCCACGCGGCGAAATGGCGAAATCGTCTTTATCTGTTTCGGGGTCGGACCATACCAGATCGGCCATGGGCCCCTCGTGGGGAATCTCGCGGAAGCGATCGATGATTTTGATTTGGTCGATGTAGTGCACAGAGGGGGAGAGGCCGCCGTGTACACAGAAGATTTCGTCGTCGATGACGACGGAGAGGGTGAGGAAGTCGAACATGTCTGTAAAGTACTGCCAGACTTTGGACGAGCCGCCGTATTTCCGGATGCATTCTGCGTAGAAGCCGTATGTCTGGGTGGGTGGCGGAGGCGGGGGCGGGGGAGAGCGACGGCGTTGAGCATTGAGGCAGGCTGCCAGCACACAAGCACCGCCACTACGGCTCACCTGCGTCACTGCCCTACTCTCATGGTTCCCTCTGATGAGCTGCACCCTATCAGGATACCTCAACTTCAGGCACGTAAGAAGACTAATCGTCTCAACGGAGAACAGTCCCCGATCCACATAATCCCCCAAGAAGAGGTAATTCGTATGTGGGGAGTATCCCCCAATCCGGAAAATCTCAATCAGGTCATAGAATTGCCCGTGAATATCCCCCACGACGGTTACGGGCGCACTGATATGTACGACGTTGCCCTCGCGCATGAGGAGCTCCTTTGTCTTTTCGCAGATTTCCTTGAGGAGTGCTTCGCCCAGGAGGCGCTTGCTGAGGAGCGTTGCGATGCACGAGTCGAGGTCGATGGGCATCGTGGTGGGGTGGCGGGGTGGCGGGGTGGCGGGTGGCGACTGGCGAGGACGAAGAGGTGGCGTGGAAATGAAATGCAATGCAATGCCAATGCCAATCGAGCAGAATGGAAGACGTGCGGTTGGGAACGAGGTCGTGACGGTACCACCCGAATAGTCGGTGGCAGGGTGCGTCTTTTGTACGCGTTCGCGGGTGCGTGCGCGTGGGGGGGGGGGGGGGTTCTTTGCC
>RRYC01000254.1:0-29306 GCA_004016185.1 Quambalaria eucalypti
GCTGGGCATCCATACCCCCCCCCCCCTAGGTATATCTTCACTTAGTAGTCTAAGTGTCACAGTAGTAGTCTCTGAAGTTGTAGTTGAACCCAATTGAACCCACCCAAAGCAAACGGAAGCAGGCCGGGCGGGCGGGCGGGCGGGGGACCCGACCTTGTGCTGCGCTGGTGCTTGTGCTTCGTCTTCCTCTGCAGACGCTACTTACAGACGCCGCGCCTCGGCATGGCCGTGCAGCTCGCACTGCAGCGGCACAAGGAACAGCAACGAAAAAAGTCTTGGCATTTTGGCATTTTGGTTTTCTTTCGCAGTATGCGCTGATCGGGTGCCCTTCCCGCCTCCCCCCTTTAGCGCGCTCCTCTCTGAGCGTCCCACGCTCGGCCGGCAGGTAAGCCTGGCAACGACAAAGACGACTAAAGCACCACCACTACCACCACCACCAGACCCCTTGGTCCTACTCTGCGAGTCGGCGCGGCCGGCCGTACCTGAACCATCCCTGACATGCCCCGCCATGCCATGCCAGGCCTCGCACTCGCACTCGCGCGATTACGTCCCCTTCCACGCTGTCAGCGCAGCGCAGCGCTTGCGTGCCGAGCTAAGACTCCGCCGGCGCCAGTGTCGCCCTCGCGTAGATATTGTAATGTATGTATTGCACGTCATGCACGGCTCGCGTCGCGTCCTACCGAAGCGAGGAGGAGGAGGAACCGCTGCTGCTGCTGCTGGGGTGCGCTGGGCTGGGGGGGAAACCTACGGGTGCCTGACCTGACTGATGTCGTCGAGTCGGCGGGCCAGATTCCCCTCGCCTCGCCTCTTCCTCTGTTTGGACTGTACTGCGCTTGCGCTGCGCTGCGACCGAGTAAGCGGACGGGTGGGTGGGTAGGCCTTGGCGATTTCGACTCGACTCGACTCGCCATTTCGAAAGTGTGAAGCAGACCTTTCAAGTCTTGGCGCGGGCCGAGCGGCCGTCCCGTCGGTCACCAGTCCTCAATCAGCGGCCAAGTGGGAGAGTTTCGCGCTACCGGCTAAGTACCGCCTTTGTCTTCTTTTGCAAAGACCACTGCATGTCGCAGCGCAGCGCATCGCAGCATGTCGGTCACTTCGGCCTAAGTACTGTACTGTACTGTAAGTGTGGGACGGGTGAGGGGGTGGGTTTCGCACGCCTGGTGGGTGGTGCGCTGGAAATAGCACGCCGCCGATCCACGCAGACTTCCCTACCATGCAGGTCGGTAAGTAAATTGAGCGGCAAAGTGCGGGATCGCATACCAGGCACAAGCGCAGAGGACGAGCTCAATTTCGCAGCACCCAGCATCGCAGCAATACAGCGCAAGGACCGCGCCAAGGCCGCCGACTCGGGTCAGCCAGGCAGGCGAGGCCAAGGCCATGCCAATAAGCATCGGGCAGCGCATAGACCGTCCCTGCCTCGGTTCGATTCTCGGCAGCACTTTGACAGCGAGGGCGACGACGGCAACGGCGGCGGCGGCGGCACGCACACGCACACGCACACGCACACGCACACGCACACGCCCCACCTGCCCGACCCTCAGCCACTACCATCGCATCCCGCCCTCGCTCCCACGCGGCAGCCAGGCAGGCAGGCTGCGAGCGCCCGCAAGTTGTCGTCCTTCTAGAACAGCCGCCGGGCTCGGCATTTTCATTCCTTGGCATGTCGCTGCTCGACCTCGATGCTGCGACGGTTTTAGCAACATGCACCACCTCCCTTGCCCCATCTAGACTCGTCACTTGCCCTGCCCTGCGCACTCACCGCCTGAACTCGTCGTTGAGTCGCCTAAATGAGACGACCCGCCGGAATTTCCATGAGGCTTGCCGACGGATGATGGCGCAGTCACAACAATGACGCGATGCCCGCATATCGCCCGTCCTTACGTCCCTTGCGAGAGCTCACCTCGCCCCACGCGCACCTCGCGATCTTGGTGCCGTGCCCCCCTACGCTCACTGGAACCTTCCCTTTGAGGAGATGACTTTGAAATTCAAAGTGCACGGGGTGTTCCCGCTCTCCTGACCCGCCCACACTCACTCCATACTGTACACACAACCTTGACCTGACCTCGCCTCGCCTCGACACTCCGCCAGGCACGCCGATTCACACCCCGACGGCGCCGCGCCGCATGAACGAATGGCCCCGAGCGCGCCTAGCGAATCCACTTTGGCCGTGCGGACCTTGGAATCGTGGGTCAATGTCGGCCGCTCGCTTCCTTGCGAGCCTTGGCGCCGAATCCAAGCCAAGCCAAAAACAACAGTGTACAATACTGGTTGTATTGGCGAGGCCGACTGACCTCGCCACTCCCGAGCTTGCCGTGCCGTTGCCGTGCGATGCCGTCCATGTGGGAGACAAAGGAGTTCCCTTGTCAAAATGTGCCACGCGCAGATAAGGACGGCAGAGGCGATCGATGCCGTGCCTTGAGCGCGTCCCCTGCCGATAAGTGGTACTGTACATAGGCAGTTGGGCAGGGTGAAGATTTGTGATACGATACGATACAAGTGGCATGGCCATAGCGTAGCATAGCCAAGGTGAGATACGATACAATACGCGTTATCCGTACGCCGTACCGCGGTAAGGCAGGCTACTGTACGCCGGCTTTCCACGCCACTTGGAATCCTCGTTTCAGACGCAAACGAAACGTCAAGGGGTCGCGTGTCGATGTCGCGCGACAAGAGAACAACTGAAACACTCCTCTGCGGCGTCTATTGTATTTCCCCTTCCCCTCGACTCACTCACGCCCGTGCCCACGCCCAACCCCCAAAAATCCCCGCCGTGCTTTAAAGCCGCCGTGCCGTAGGCTGTGCGAGGGGAATTGAGGACCCGACCATCCACGGCACGGCGCATTTACGACGCGTGGCGTGGCGTGGCGTGGGTGTGGCTGAAGGAACGTCCGTCCGTCCGGCAGGCCTGGGCGGGGAGGGGCAGGAGAATGCTTCGAAAAGAAGCGAGGCGATGACCACGCGTCCACGAGATAGTCCAGGAATAGCACACACAGATACACGACACGACGAAACGGAGCCAAAGAGATGTCGTGAGCGGGGCGGGGCGGGGCGGGGCGGGGCGAGGCGGATCCACAGTCCGCTGGGAACCAACTGGTCATTGGATTGCTTTGTACCCGGGATGCTGCGCCCGCTCCAGCGTGACGGAAGCTGAATAGAATGGACTAGGTACGTGCAGCGTCACATGACGCGTCTTTGTTCTGCCTGCGTTTCGCCTCGCTCAAAATGGTATCGTACATATATTCAAAAGTCAAAGACAGCCTCGAAGGGGAATCGGTATGGTCGCATGCTGGTCGAAACATCATTCGAGGATTGCATGCCCACACCCTACATATCATCTGGGGTCAGGCCAAGACATAAGCCAAAGAAGGCTCTGCGAGACGATGCACGTCGCGTCGGTGCCTCGAAACATCGAGGGAATCTTTTCAGCAGGAAAATTACCATTCGACATCGAGATGAGGGTCGCGGTACATGCTCGTGCTGTCGACCGACCAGCTGGCGAACAAGATCCAGCTTTGACCCCCTCGCATCCTCCTGTAGAGGCCCGCCATCGCTTGCGTCCCTCTGGGCACCGTCCCAGTGGTGAAAGTGACATCGCGAAGATTCCAACTGGCAAAACAAGAGCGCTTCACGTCCGAGAAAAGTAAGCTGGAAGATCCGCTGTACCAGCTCCGCCACCGAAACGACGCCGAGAGGGTTGCCAGTCTGGCTGCTCTGCGCACCACTTGACCGCAAGGCCGAGTACCTGCTCCGTTCGGATGTCAAGTTCTCGGCCGTGGGGGTTTGCAGCCCACTACGCATCCAGCATTGCCTCGAAGTCCGTCAGAGCAGATGTAGGATCGTCCCTAGCCTCATATTCAGGCTAAGCGTTCGCGTTCGGGATAATGACTGCCTGTTGGCGGAGGCCGGTGACGGTTGCAGTGGTCAGTCCAACCTGCTCAGGCCTGTCTTGCGGAACCCCGCCGCACCGGCTCACCTCTGGCATTGGCCGTCGCACGGGTGGCCCTGATCGAGGTGCGGGTCGTGACGGGGGTGACGCTGGCCGAGCTGTTCATGGCACCCTTCGCAGGCAGGCAGGTCTTCTGATGTCTCCTTGAAGCGTAGCCGGCCCAGCAGCGCAGAGTCCTTGGCTCTGCACTCTCATCGAGGTGGGTCTGGGGAGTGATCGTAATGGCGGCAGGGGGAGGATATGCGAGCGTGTCGGCGGTGCGAGCGCTCATGACTGTGAGCGGTGGGCGGGCGAGAATGATGAGCGGGCATGGCATGTGGAAGAGCTTCAGGCGAGGAGGGCGGCGAGAATTCGGTAGTATCGACGAAAAGAAGCCGCCATGCCAAGAAGCGGAGGAGAGGTCTTGACGATTCTTGGGCTGAAAGTTGGCGAAAACTCAGTCACGAGCTACACAGGTACAACGTCATCTTTGACGTCTGCGACGGGTATGAGCCGAATTGACCGAGGGCAATTGCGAGGGCGCTTGTCACCGTGAATTGAATCAGGCTGGCGCCAGGCATCAGGCTCGATACCGCTCCTCTTGATTCGCACGCATCTTCACGGCAGTGACATAGCAGCACCGACCTCGTCAATCTCGGAGAATGAGTCATCGGAGGTACGGTGCTTGCGAGTCGGAGTGTCATAACGTAGTTGACCTATGGGTATCATGGAGCGGCGTCGAGGATCTCCACCTGACCTGGGCTCCGTCGATGGAGTCCTCGGGCAGAAGGAAAAGTCCTCTCAGCCCGTGGATCGCCCCGTCGACGCAGGCAACCGAGGTCGGCGCCAGTATTCGCGCTGGCCACTTGATGTTGTGGTGATGCCACATGGAGTTGGTGTATGAGGTACTGAGCACGGTTGCAAAGCCCGACGACCGCTCCACATGCACAAGTCGATGGAAGCAAACCGACGAGGAAGAAGACGACGGAACCTGACGGAAGCCGCGGGTTGGCTACGGGCCCGTCTGGGCTAATACTTAAGTAGTAATGATGGCATGGGCCCACTCTCGCCCGACGCTACATCCCATCGAACATGTTCCTCAACGTCGTCGATGCACCGCGTCGTGAATCCGAGGCCGTGCTAGTAGTGGCTGCCATGTCATCCTTGGATGGGATTGGCGCATCTGAGCTGGAGCTAGTACGCGCATTCACGGCTCTGCCTTCCTCGACGGCAGCTGTTCCCTCTTCCATCGTCGTGGTCGTGGTCGTCGGCGCCGGCTCAGCTCCAGCCGTAGTCATTGCGCTTGCCTGCGCTGCCAAGGTCGTGGCCGTTTCAGGTGCTGAGCCAGGCGAGGCAAGGGACGTGGTGGGCACCCCTACCCCAGCCTCCGCGCCTCGCCCCGCACCCGCGCCCGCGCCCGCCCCGACGCCGCGGAGCGCAAGCGCCTCTTGCAACGCGACGGACTGGAGGTGCGTGAGCCCATGCTCGGAGTGGGCGCCCATCGTAGTATGGTGGTACGAGTATTCGTAAGGGTATGCATGGCGTGTAGCCTGTTCCGATTCGAAGCCCTCGGCGCCTCGCGCGGCGTCGTCAGCCGGGGAGAGGTATTCCGTGGTGATAAATGTCACTTCGCCGCAGAGGTCTCGCGTCTCCTCGAGGAGGAGCTCGAGCTCGTCGATCAAGGCAGAGAGGAGTGAGTGCTCTGCGAAGATCCAGAAGTAGGCGTAGTTGACTTTTCGTCGTCGCTGAGCAGTGGGAGTAGCGGGCGAGCTGGCGGCGGTGGCGGCCTTTTCTGCGTCCGCCACATGAAACGTCTTCGCCAACGGGCTCATGGGCGAATGCGAGCGGCTACCTTGGTGGTGGTGGCCCCTCGCTCGTGGACGGTGTCGGTCGGACTCCGCATCGATTGCGTGCCTCACCACAGCCGGCGCCGAATACGGCACGGCAGACGCCCTTCTGCACGGCGTAGACATGCCACTCCGGTCTGGGGAGCCGCGGCGATCCGAGTCGTGCAGGGGTAGATCCGACCTGCGACGGTGGTAAGAAGGTCTCGCCTGCCACTGAAGGTCACTGGCCCGCATCAGAGCGTGATAAGCGTCGGGTGCTGCCGCGCTGCCAGGCGATCCGTCATGCCCCATCGCACCACCATCACGCCGCCCGACCTCGAGCTCGCGCTGCAGGGCCATGGTCAGCTCTCGCAGGGCAGCACGTGGAGAAGGCAAGAACTGCGGTAGCGGTGCACGGGTGGCCAGGGCCTGGCCGATTGTCCATAGGGAAAGGGATACGCAGCTGATAAAGTCTCGTCTGGCGCTGAGGACATTGAACACTGCCTCTGTATGCATATATCTCAACCCCTGCTCGCGGCACTGTCGCAGCGCAATGAGCAACATGCTGCTCCTGTCGAGGCGGTCCAAGATCTTGCCGAGGAGAAAGACGGGCTTGACCACAAGGGAGACTTCTGCATCCATGACGCCGACCAGACTGCGGCTGAAAGCCAGGCGCTTCTGCAGAGCGCCCTCCATCTTTTTGAAGCGGTGTCGCGATTCCGCGCTGGCTACCAGTCCAGCCTGGAGGAGCTGTCTCGCCAAGGATGTGTAGAGCTGCTGCATCTGCAACGTCGCCCGCGAGATGTTGGCGACACATTCGACTCGAGCATGGTACGGCCAGACAAAGAGGTTGACGAGCACCGCCGCCACAATGCCGGCGCCTACTTCGTAGCCGCGTGTGACGGCCGTGAGCGGGGCAGACTGGTGGTGACTCTGCGGGCCGGGGACCCGCGGCTCGACGTAGGGGAGGGTAGCGACAATGGCGAGGGTGACACCCGAGACGACGCCAATGGCCGTCTTCCTTGCCTCGGAGATGAGGATCGCAGATGGGATCAAGAAGATGGTGACGAGCAGGCACAGTGCAAAGGGATTGGCGCGGGAAATTTCATAGGCAACGAGACCGAGAACAGCGCCGGAGATGGTGCCAATGATGCGGAACAGGGCGGATGTGACTGTGGCAGCTGTGCTCGTCTCCAGCACCCAAAGGTAGGATATGAGCGCCCAAGCACCTCGATCGTTGACGTACCAATTACGCCCAGAGACGAGCCAGGACGGCAGGCTGAGCATGCTGACGCCCAGAGTGAGCTTGAGCGCGAAGCGCAAATGCCGATTGCCCTTGACGGACTTGATAAAGCTGGAAGTGGCGAGTCGGGCCTGGACAACACCAGGACTGCGAAAGGCTTGCCGCATCTTGCCGCGCTTGGATACATGCTCGACGGGAGCTGCTCGGCGCTGCTCCTCGTCATCGGCAAAGATGCGTTTGCACAGCTCCTTGTCACTAAAGGACTCTGCTCGGGGTGCATCAGCTGCTGCTGGCCCATCGGCGTCTTCAAAGTCATTGTACTGCAGGCGTGCGCTCGTTGCCAGGGTCGAGTCAAAGAGGCCATCGAGGGTGCTGCTGCCCGGCTGACTGAGCCATCCTCGCCAGTGAATAATGGGGAACCAGATGCGGCGCCTTGGATTGGCGTGCCAGATGACCAAGTGGCGCTGCGAGGCATGCAGCGCCTTTCGTGCTTCCTTTGCGATTTCGAGAAAAGACACCATCAGTAGCGAAGTCTCGTACATCGAGTCTTTCCAAATGGTAAAAAGGTTGGGCTTCTCTGCGAGGCCGGCCGGGGACGCAGCGCGGTGAACAGACGCCATGGTTGCATGTCGTCGATTCCGCAGATTGCTAGCGGTGTACTCGTGGGCGTCCTCTCCGGTGCTGGATGCTTCCACGGCGGCATTGAGGTTGTCTAGCGCAGCTTGGAGGGATTTCTTGAACGTTTCGACTGCCTCGTCGAGTCGTTTACGTTGGCGGAGCACTGCCCTGTCTGGATCATTTGAGTTAGAGTGAGACGAAAAGCCGCCATTCTGCACGCCAGGGAGCATACATCCAATGATCGTCGACTGCTTCTGTCCCCTGAGGCCAGGCAGTCGCAACTTGTCCGAGGCAGTGATGAGCTCGATGATGGCGCCTGCCAATTGAAAGGCATTGATGACCTCTTGTGCCAACGTCTCGGTAGGCAATCGAAATACCGAGGGTGAAATGGACGGCCCATGTTGTTGCTCCCCGCGGGCGGAAGGCGAGGGCTGAGGCGACGACGCGTCTCCAATACCCGCGCCATCGTCGCCCTGCTCTCCGAGTGTCTGCGAGCCCAGGCCACAGGCTGCCCATCCATTGACTCGCTTCATGGGGTCTAGTAGGTCAGCATAGGTGCTAGCGGGCACTCTTCCGTAGTTAAGCTCATGGGAAGCCTGCTCTACGGCGTCGGGAAGCCGTGAGGTGAGGGCGAGGAGGCGCGCGCGGGTGGAAATGAGTTGTGCCTGTGCCGATACGGACCTTGGCTGGGCAGCCAGGGTACTGTCGGATCCTCCTTCCCGCGGGCCGTGCGGGTCGTGCGGGTCGTGTGGGTAGATGCCAAAGTGGTGTTCCGTGGCGAGGCGAACCAATTCGCAGATGCTCTGAAGCGTGTCTGTTAGAAGCGTTGGAAACTTGGAGCTGGCCGTCTTGGGAAAGACGGTGGCATTTGCGACGAGGGAGACGCCTGCGGTGACGCACAGCGGGTACCAGTACTGTGCGACGGTGGCCCACTGGATCTGCGTGGCACCCGATGTGATACAAAAGACGGCGATGAAGAGGCCCGTCCGGACGGCATTCTTGAAGCGCGGAATGGCACTACTTAGGTATCCGCCGAGGAAGCAGAGGCCCACCAAGGTACATGCTCCTACGGCTCGCGCACGCGCATCCGTGTATGCTTCGATGCCGGAGCCTTGGATCCAGACGGTGCCGCAGAGGGCGAGGAAGCAGATGGCGAGGGATACAGCGGCCCCGCTCAGGGCCAGGAGGACAGTCTCAAGGTGTTGTCCGAGGGTGGAGGGGGCTGGGTAGAGAAAGAGGTGAAGATACGGGAGCATGAGAAAGGCAGTAGAGCCGATCCATTTCTCTACTGGGAATACGAGGGTGAGGGCAGTGAGGATGAGCGAAGCAACGACGCCCGGTAGAAAGACTTTTATCCGGGGCCATTGCTGGCGGATCTGGTATCCGATGCGGGAAGAGGAGGCGGCATCATGATGGCTCTGCGCAGGGAGGTTGGGCATGGGCTGAGAAAGAGATTTGGCGCTGACGCTGGGGCATCGGAGGCGCTGAAAGCGCACTTTTTATGTAGAGCGGTGAGTCGTCTACTATCGCGACGACGTCATGAGTTGGACCAGACGGGGATGACACTAGTGAATGCAAGAGAAGCGTAAAGCACCACGACAACACGACGGCTTTTTTGCAGACAACACGCAGCATCGGGACTTTTCCACGGTCAATGACGCGGCGCGGCGCGTATCGTGCGACACCTGAGCACATGGACAGCGAGGGGGGAGAGAGCGAGAGCGAGAGCAACACAGACACAAAAGGAGCATCGAGGACAAGCATTTCATTGTGCGAGCACGGTTGCCTGCCTAGTGCCCAGGGGCTCATTCCGTGGCCGTGGCCGTGCCGGCACGAACGACCCGAACCGTCCTGTCAAAGCCACATGATACGACACTACCATCGCTCAATAGAGCCACGTCCTTGATGAGTCCATTCATCTGTCCCATCCTCCAGCGCTTTGCCCTCTCCTCGGCGCTCATCAGGCCATCACCGCCAGCATGGACGCCCGCCGCGGCACCATGCACCCCTACGTCGCTGTGCTCTGCTCCCGTGCCCACTTCGTATAGCCGCAGCCGGCCGTCTTCTGCAGTGATCCACACGCCCGCACCATTGGGCGTCCAGGCTTGACGCGGAATGTACGTATCGCTCGAAGGGACATGCGTGTAAATCGTCTTGACGCGCGGGAGGGACGTGTTTGCGGGTTGACCTGCATCGCCTTGAGGAGGCAGCAGCGGGACGAGGATGACCATCGAGTACGCTACGACGCCTGATGCGGCTGGGTGTGCGCCCGTGAGGAGAGAGAGGAGCGGAAGGGTGGGGTGCCGCGAGATGGACAGAATCGAGTAGGATATATGCGTGTCGTGTGGATTCTCATTGGTATTCACGTCGAGCTCCAGCCACGGCGGGGACGGAGCGAGACCAGGTGTTGCCGAGGGAATGCGCAGGTAGTGCAGGAAGCAGTCGTCTCGCTTGGACCATACCAGCCAAAGACTGTCCTCTTGCGCGATGAAGAGGAGCGTCTCAGGGTTGCCCTTGGTCTCCAGAGTGTGTACCCGACGTAGCACCTTGTTCAGAGGAGGGAGCGCGTCCTCGTCTTGGTCCTCGTCACGCACGCCGTCCGCACCGTCCTGCTCCACGTACTCGTAGACACAAATCTTGTGGTCATACCCTGCCGTCGCAAGCCACCGTCCGTCGTCTGACCACGCACAGCGAATGACGAACCTGGTGTGATCTCGGAGTACCTGCACTGCCCGAGGGTCTGGGCTGTCGCCGCGCGGATGGAGCAAGTCCCAGAGAATGACCTTTCCGTCCATGCCCGCGGTGACAAGCTCTCTCCTTGGTTGTCCGTCGCTTTGCTGCGGCCGCTGCGCGACATCGAGGACGGGAGCAGTATGACCGTTTTGCGTGGGGCGAGCGACGGGCTCGAGGCTATCGATGACGTCGCCTGTACTGACCTCGACGAGCAAGACGCGCTTGTCTGCCCCGCTTGTGACGATGACGTCGCAACGTGTCGTGATTGCATAGTGCGGGTCTTGGGGTCCCGTAGTGACAAATGTGCGTGTAGGCAATTCGATGGGGCGCACAACGAGGATATTGGACGGGTGGAGCGAGGCGTGTGTGTGGGCGAGTTGGGGGCGGGCGCTACTGCTGCTACCAGGCAGCGTCGGGACAGGCCCATAGGAGGCCAGGTGGTCGCCCGCTGACGACGACGTGGCTCCAACGGAATTGACTGCCATTCCCGCACGATTTCTCCTCTCCTTTTCGGCTGCTATAGCCGACCGTACGATCCCTTCGAGGCCGCCCGCGTCATGCAAGCACCACTGCAGCCACTGCCGCTCCTCTGCGCTCAGCTCTTCTTGTTCTTGGCTGGCCGCATTGGCGTGTGCAGAGCTCGAGGAGACACCACGCCGCCTTAGATGGTCTTCGACGAGCCTCGCAACGAGCTTGCTCTCCAGGCTGGCAGACTCGCCGTGAGCAGACTTTGGACGAGGACGAGCATTGGTGGCTATTGTTGGCTGCGGCGGCCGGGGCTGAGTCGATGCTGCGCCAGCGTCGCTCAGGGTGGACCGACCCAAGACTTCATTGAGTTCTTCAAGGTCCATGTCGGCGTGGGCGGGTAGGACGATTGAGAGGGTTCTGTTTCACAAGAGGCGAAGTGAGGAGTAGTCGCTGCTCCGAAAGCGCCTTCCTTGTTTCGGAGAGGGTGCGTCGAGCGTCGACGCTGCGCGGACTCGAACCCGCGACGTCGCCCAGCCCAGCCAGCTCTCTCTCCACCTGGCCTCGCCTTGTCGCCTCGCCTTGTCGCCTCGCCCTTCCTTCTCCACATTCTTGCGCGCGAGACAAGCCGTGATTGCCGCCGTCCTCCCGCCGCCGCCTCTCCGCCTCTGACAAAGCTCAAGTCCGATTCACTTGAATTCCCGCATTCGACGCATTCAACGAGCGCAAGAAGCAAGAAGCGGTGGGCAGCCACGACGACCACGAGAGGCGGATCCATTTCCGCTCGGCCCCTTGACTTTTGCACCACTCCATCCATTTACTCGCCCACCCAACCGTCCACACGACGGCCCCCACCCCCGACATGTCCAACCTCGCGGCGTCTATCATCGGACCCGTCGTGTCTCTCAACACGACGTTGTCGACTACCTTTCTACCCACTCTCCCTCTGCCCCTTCTCCCCTGCCTTCATGCATTTCGCGTGTCGCTGGCCTACCGCGCCCTACGCGCTCGCGCTCGCGCTGCCAGTGCGCCGCAGCTCAATGAGAATGACCTCAAAAAGGAAGGGTGGATTATTGATATTGCGGGGTACCTGGTGATGGTGGGTAGGAGGATGTCGGCTCAACGGTTCGCGCAATCCATTCTGACACTTTTTTCTTTGCCTCTTCTGGATTCGTCTCTCACCCACCCTCAGGCCTGGGGAGGCTCCTTCCTGACCGCCTACCTCTCGCACAGCATCCCCCTCCAACTCCTCTCCATCAAGCCCTTGATCTCGTACGTCGGCGTCCACCTCTACCTGTACGGCCTCCTCTCCTTTTTCCCCATTGGCGCCGTCTGGCTCGACACGCTCCTGCCCCTCATAGACGGTGCCACCCGCACCGCCGCCATTGCCGCGGGCGTCACCCTCGCGCGAGGGAACCCTAACCCCATTGCTGCGTCGTCGCTCCTCTTCCAACTGGTCTTGGGCACACTCGCAGCCTGCGGTGGAGGACAACTCGCGGGTACACTCGGCGTCTTCGAGCCACAGGGCGGGCCATCCGGTGGCTGGCGCTTCAGCACCCCACCAGCACTCAAGGCACGCTCCCTCCTCGAGGCATCGGACGTCGTCGCCGCCTTTTTCGGTGCGGTGTCCTATTCCTTCTTCTCGGGTGCGCACCCCGCCTGGACGTCCCTCCTGGCACAGGCACACGCCCACGGCCTGCCCATCCCCCTGTCCTCTTTCAAGGCCGCCGCAGCCGCCGCTGCTGGCTCCCCACCTACGCTCTTTGCCCTCTCGGATGCAGAGGCACGCGCAGCCACCACCCTCGTCATTGCCGCCGTCTTTGCATGGCGGGCACTCGTCCTCCACTGGGTGCCCGTCACGCCCAAGACGGTGGGACAGAGGCTCGAAATCGAGGCGCAAAAGGCAAAGGCCGCAAAGGGCAAGGGAGGAGGCAGCAGCAGCCAAAAGGCAAAGGCCAGCGCCGTGGTCGGTGGAGGAAAGGGAGCCAAGTAAGAGACAGTGGCATGGAGGTGCTTTTCATTTGTGGCAGGGGTAGTGTATTCGCGGGATACGGTACAGAGAAGAAGGAAGCACATGTGCAGAAACGCAGACGTTATAGCAGCTAGAGAAAAATTCGCGAGGGAGAAGAAGCAATCCAATCCAATGGAAACGTACAATACTGCTTCAGAGACGCACACGACGCACAGACACTACTACTGCCCGCTCCCAACCCCAAACCCAAACCAGTAGCCCAGATCTGCTCCCGCGCCCGCGCCCGCGCCCCCACTCCACCAGGCATACGCCAGCCCAAGTAAGACGAATGCATGTCCCACGCCAAGGAGGAGCCTGCCCGCACCGAGGGTGACGAGTGCGCACCACGTGTACCCCACGAGGCGATCCAACAGTGTACCGATTGAGCGGTAGGTCTCGTACGAGGCGTCGAGTGTATATGGCGCGCGGTTTGAAAGTGGGAAGTCTTGCACAGCAGCAGAGCGGGAGCGGGATGTCGGAGGAAGAGACGCAAGTAGCGTAATGGGTTTATGGTCCGAAATGGTATAGCTCGGTATGCTGCGGTAGACCTCGACGTGTACGCCCTGTGATGATGTGTCCTCGTCTTCTGAGCTGTGCTTCAGAGTCTTCTCAGTCTTCTCCGAGAGAGACGACGACTCTGCGCCAGCCCCACCACTAGCCCAGAGGATCCTATCCGTCCACCCTGGCACACGTTTCCCGCTGAACTGCGTCGCTCGCTCGGCATCTACGTCCGCCGTCTTGGAAGAAGCGTCAGCGTCATCCGAATGCTTCGCACGGACATCGGCCCCTCGCAGAGGCTTGTACTTGTACGTCGGGGCAAACCCCGCCTGCGGAAGCGGTACCTCTGTGAAGCCCTGTAAGACGCGTCCTGCCTGACGTTCACGCACGAGCTGGTCGTACCCCGCGAGAAAGGCGTGGTCCCCCTCTTCGATGCGTTTCCGGACGTCCTTCTTCGTCAGGAGGTCCCCGCCGCCGCCTCCGCCGCCGTCGAGGCCAATCCGATAGTTGAGGTCCCCAAAGAGGAAGACGTGGTCCGTTTCGTATAGACTGTACGTGTTCCCATCCAATGCTGCTTGCTTTCCTGTGCGCGCGAGGCGCTCCGAGTCTTTCTCGCGGTAGCGCTCTTGAAAGCGTTTGGCTGCCTCGCTGGGGTCTGCTGCTGCTGCGCCTCCTGTGGCAGATAGGTCCGGCAGAGGTGCGCCAACGTCACGAAGGGGAGGCAGCGGCAGAGCCGACTCGGGTGGAAACGCCAGACGCTGAACAATGGTCTGGAAATCGTGGTTCCTCTTGTGGACATTATGGTCGTGTGGTGTGAGGTGCGCACACACAAACGTGACGACTTCCTGCGCCGAGGCCGAGTCCTGCCCATCCAGGACGACACGTACGCCCACGCCGCCCTTGTTCCCCAATAGACTGAAGAGCATCCCCGTAGAGGCCGTCGCGGCGCGCACCTCCCTGACGCGCTGCGGTACACCAGAGCGATACCGTCCAAAGACGTACAGGGAGATACTCACGAGGTGAATCTCTGCGAGGAGGGCGTAGTCTTCTGGCCCTGCACCGGGAGGGTACATCCCCGCAGGTGTGGCGGCGGCGGTTGAGCTGGTATTCACCAGCGCTGCATAAGGCCGCACGGCCCTACGAATCTCACGGGCAGTCCTCTGTCGTACGTCTTCTGCCGCGGCACTGTTGGCAAACCCATGGTGCAGGGGGAGGAGTTCCTGGAAGCCCACTGCGTAAATGTCGGGTGCTTGGGGCGCTGCTGCTGCGGAGGTGGTGGTGGTGGTGGTGGTGAGTGGAGCCTGGACGAGCCAGGGCCGCAAGTCGGGAAAGGGAATGGTATTGCCCTGGAGGTTGAAGTTGAAGGTGCCGACTTGGACGCGTAGGGGCGAGGGTGAGGGCGAGGTGGATGCCATGGTGGGGGTGCGGGCTTGCGGTGTGGATGTGGACGTGGGCAAGTGAATGCGGTGAGGTGACGCGGTGGATAGATTGGGAAAGGGAAGATGGATGACCGAAAAGGAAGGATAGTACGATGATGGTCGCACTCACAATGCATGGGTGTTCCACTCTTCACCACCACCACCACCACCACCACCACCACCACCACTATCACCAATCGACGTCATCATCCAGCCATGCCATCCCTCGCCGCCGTCATCTGCCTCTGCCTCTGCCTCTGCGCCTCCACCCGCGTCGCGTCTGCCATTGCGCGTGTGGAGCCCCGCGACAAAGGCGGTGACGTCGGCCGGGGGTGCGAAGGAAGGAGACTGTACATATGCAAGTAAGTAATTCACCATCGATGACGGCAAAGACCCACGACACAGACGATTACGATTTACGCTTCTGATTGGCTCAGCCTCGCCCGGGAGCAAGTACGAAAAGGGGGTAAGAAGAATCAAAGAGGGGGGAATAGGAAAAACGCCACGTAAAAAGGCGGCAAGAGCAGAGAAAGAGGAAGGTGGAGAGAAGCGTTACCAAGGGACAGGGATGAAAACGAAGCAACTTGTGGATCGACCTTATCCGGCCGTGCATGCACAGTACAGAGAGGTAGAGGCGACTCAAGGAAAAGGGAGGTGGGGCGGAGGGGAGGAATGGAATAGTTCCCAGGCTGTGCGCGTGCGCGCCGCAGCCCACACCGGGCAACGGGCGCTTCTGAAAGGCTGTGGACCGGCACTTCTGGAGCAGCCATGTTGGAGAGAGTTTCCGACTCGGGCGCGACACATTTGGCCCTACGCCTTGGCGGCCGACGCAGCCCAGAGAGTTGCAAGTCTGCCCCACGCAAAGAGCCACCCCCAGAGACCAAAGCCACTGAGGATGGGCAAGCTCAGGTTATCGTCGACGCCGCCGAGCTCGAGGCCCTCTGCGACGGCAGCGACGACACCTGCGCCGATGCACAACAGGGGCAGGGGCATACCAGGTGCAGTTGCAGAGCCAGCCGAGCCGACGCCAGCACTGGACAGGACTCCCGAGGCGGTGCGCGAGGCGGCACCCCAGGCGGCGTCGAGGGCTCCCTGGTGGGCGCCCGTAGTGGGAGGCAGGCGACCGCGGAATCCCCAGTCCCAGCCGGCCCAGCCCGAGTGGAGCCATCCAGGTGCAGTGGCGCCCAGGACGGCGTGTTGAGAGTTCCAGGAGACGCCATCGAAGCGCTCGCCGCGGGCAGCAATCGAGGTGCCCCAGAAGAGGAGAGCCGTCAAGGCACCGGCAATCAGGGCGGCAATGAAGCCAGACAGCGACTTGCGGGCGGCAAAGGGCGGCGAGGGAAGGGGCGGCGTGTACTTGCCAAAGAGGCGGCCAAAGGTAGAGGCGCACGTGTCCGCCCAGGAGAGGCTGTGAGGGGAGGGGTAGGGCAGGGCAGGGCAGAGATTAGCATCAGGCGCCAGTCTCAGTGACAAGATCGCGAGGGGTGAACCGACTCACATCATGATGGACACACAGGCAATGTCAGCGGGGAAGAAGTGAAGGCTGAAGATGACGCCGATGAGGTACCAGACGACGCCGTTGACTTTTTCCTGGTGGTGGATGAGGTGGACGAGCCAAGTAACTGTGAGCATATATAGGCAGCAAGAAGTGTGAGTGTCCGTCCGCACAACCCACCTTTTCTGCTTCCCTCATGAGGAAGCCCAGCACGCCCTCGTAGAACTTTTCAAAGGCCGGGTTATTGAGGCGAATGACGTCTGCTGTAATGACAATCGCGAGGAAGATGCTGAGTCCTCTGACGATGCTCGAGAGGTCTTGGAAGGTGAGGTAGAGGTAGAGGACGAGGAAGCCTGTGCGTCAGGGCAGAGTGGATGGTTGAGTGAGTGGGTGGGTGGGTAAGCGAGTGAGTGTGTGGGCGAGTGAGCGGGTCCGACTCCAGTGGCATTCAGCTACCCATCGCACCCGACGAGACGCTCACCAATACTGGAATGGAAAATCTTTCTGGGAATCTCCCAACTCTTTGACTTCTTCTTGCCAGCATCCAGACTACCCTTTCTCCGCACGACGCCTGCTGCAGCGCCCTGGTTGTGCTTGTTCTCGCCTCTTCTCCGCAGTCCTTCGCGATTGGCCCTGCCCGACTCCTTTTCTGCTTCCGTGAGGCCTTGTCCTGATGGTAGGGAAGAGGATTCTGACCGTGGGCTCGTCTCGGCAGTGGCTTCGGGCGCATAGCCTTCCGAGGTAGAGGAAGCGTCGTCTCTCGATGAGCTTGCAGGGATCTTCGGGGTCAGGGAGCCCGAAGGCGTCCCATCTGGCGACTCGTCTTCGGGGGCTCGAGCGAGGGCTCGAAGGACGGCGGCTCCGCGGTCGGAGAGGGACCCCTGGCGTGCCCTCGTGGTCACTGTGGATGGCTTGACAGGCGCTGCGTCCTTGGAAGGGAGAGCGGAGCCATTGGCGGAGTTTGCTTGTGCTTGCGTCTGTGCTTGTGATGGAGGAGCAGCCTTTGCTTCTATCGAGGATGGTTGAGGAGAGGTGGGTGTCATGGTGGGTCCGTTGCTGGCTGAAGACGAGGCCGTGGCAGCAGACTTGGCAGAAGACGACGACGACGATGACTTGCGGAAGATTTTGGTGAGGGAAGCTTTGCGGTTGCCCATGATGGGGAGGGGGGGATGATGGTCAGTAGACGACGCGCCAAGGCTTCGTGAACGGCTGCGCGGATCGGAGACGGAACGAGAAAGAGGGGAGCAATGGACGTCCTTGCGTTGCGTTGCGTGCGCGAATGATGCGAATGTGTGGAAGAATGTGATGAACCAATTACGGTTCGTATCGTGTCGTGGTCGTGGTCGTGGTCGTGGTCGTGGTCGTGTCGTATCTCACTTTTCTGTGCCCGCGCGTTACGGCTATATGCCCTCGAGAAGTGCTTCTGCTTGTTTCATATGGTCACCCTCTTCGCCCTCTGTCGCCATTCGTCGTCCTTTTTCACTTCATCTCTTGTTTCTGTCCATTTGCCCGCCTTCGTCCTCTGCCAACTGCCAACTGCCACTGCCCGCCTGCCCTACCCATCTCTTGACACTCTCAGTGCGGTGCGGGTGATGCGGTGCAGTGCAGTCCAAGTGCCAGCCAAGCCCGGCCACTTGGAAGGGTGAGACACCCAAAGACGCGCGCGCGCGTCTCGCCGGCCCGCGACCCTGACGAGAACAGAGAGCTCCAGAGCACAACGCGCGCGTGTGACCGCGTCCAACTCGTGCGCCCCTTTCCGTCCAGTCCAAAAGGAAGAACGCGAGCGCATTTTGCCGTCAAAGATGCGACGGGAAAAAAAAGAAAGGGGACAACCCGGGATTGAACCGGGGCCCTTGTACATCTGATGGCCTTGATAAGGCCGAGTGGTGAAACACCCGAAGCACACGTGATACCACTACACCATTGTCCCAACTTGAGAGTGGAGTGCGACATAACCGATTCCATCTGCCGTTGGGGTCTGCTCCCTGAATGCCACCACAATTACATGGTCTGCTCGCATTCAACCATCTCTCTGCACCGACGATCCAAACAACGACCGAGTCTCCACTGTCCCCGCGCCTTTCCTCCTCCCTCCTGACGCCGATCGCCCCGACAAAGGTCAATCTTTTCCCTCCGAGATGTGTTGACGCCAAGTTTGCCCACACGCACACTCACACACACATCACGCACTTCACACTGAGGCAATTTACGGCATTTAGGGCAAGCCGGTGAGATATGTGCAGTCGCCCCGGGGGGTACTAATTGCATCCCATTGCATTGCATCTCAAAGCATCGCCGCAGCTGGGACGTTGGGCTCGCTGGGCTGCAATTGGGTACAGTCAGTAAGTAAGGTGATTATTGTACTTGCCGCCGTGGCGGGCAACGTGCTGGTAGTCGCAATGGGCCGAGCAGATGGGCAGGAGCATGGGTGCAGGCAGCATTCAGCCGCCGCACGGGGCGTTTTGCATCCATGGGTGCTTGTACGATACTTATCGCGGACACGAGAGATAATAGCCCTCCCTCGATTTGTGAGCACGCCAGATGCCACGCTGATGGTGGCCCACTTGCAGGGCCTTGCGCCTGTGGGCGGACCATTGATTGCCCTCTTTGCGGGCGCGCTGCTCCTTGGGCGTCATGGAGCAGCATGGCCCGGCGCGGTGACGCACTCGAAATAGCGTAAAATCCTTCCCTAAATACTGTGCTTCGCTCCATCGAGCGTTGCCCCGTACGTTCGGGGAACACTCCACAACGGAGCCTACGTCCTCGGCACCCAGGGCATCTCTGTAGGTTCGTCCGTGTTAGACGTGAACCTCGCAAACAACTGCACCCAAGATGCTCCATCTCGGAAGCTTGTACTACCTGGACCGTCGGGATCGGCAGGTTTCGCTGCAGCCGGGACTTGCTATCATACCACGATTCAATGCCCCGAAGCCTCGACGTGCAAGGAAGGACCCGCCCGCCGAAGAACTCTCACACAGCCAAGTCGCGAAAGTCGCGAATGCGAGGCCGCGCAAACCGCCGGCAAATGCGGAGCAACCGGCGGCGAATGGCGGAAGCGAGGCGTGGAGGTTCCTGCCTACCTGGCCTGCCCACTTCACCCGCTTGCCCTCTTCCTTGCGCTTTGAGAGACTGGTCCTTATCGTTCATCGCGCGGGCGGCGCATCCTCTCATCTCGCCTTGCTCTACATACTTGACGCGCACGCCCCATGGCGATGCGCCGGGGCGCAAGGGGTCCACGTTGGCTGCTGGGCTGGCTCACTCTCACTGGACTGGCTAGGTGACCCTTGGCCACGCTTCGGCATCGCAAAGAGGGACGCATCCGATCCCATTGCACTGCGCTCGTCGCGGGTCGTACTCGCGGAAATCACGCTACACAACACTGGCAATTTAGATACGCACATGCCGTCTGACATTGCCTGTCCAGCGACTGGGCTGGCGATACCGCCGGCGCCCACGCCGACTCTTTGCCCATGCACTAGGGCCTGTTTTCGCGGTGACTGTGACAATCGGCAGCATCAGGGCGTGCCTGCGCCCAGTGCGCTTCTCGGCGATTGAGATGCGCACGTTCATGCCCACACTCACGCCTGCGACTAATTGGTCTGCCCCGCAGATATGTAAAAGGACACACCGGCCGTTTTGTACCACTGTCGTCGCCCTTTTCCTCACCTCGTCATTCTTGGTCACCAATCCATCCATCCTTTCGTTCTCTTTCCTCAATTCCACCCTTTCCCACTTCCTTC
The DNA here is from genome assembly GCA_004016185.1 of Quambalaria eucalypti. Classification (NCBI taxonomy): domain Eukaryota; kingdom Fungi; phylum Basidiomycota; class Exobasidiomycetes; order Microstromatales; family Quambalariaceae; genus Quambalaria; species Quambalaria eucalypti. Next base: position 19,973 of record RRYC01000254.1, read on the forward strand.
GACGCATCAGCTGGCCTGTGCGTCGCCCGTTGACCAACCCATTTTGACCACCTTCTCCTTCTTTTCAAGTCCCTGTTGATCGCTCTGTTTCATCGCTTGTTACCACCGACGCGATGAGAGTCGCAGCTCCCCTCATCCTCATCGTCCTGGCGACGTCGATGACAACCTCTGCGGCCCCGCTCAAGTATAAGATCACCGGCAGCGGCGGCTTGAGTCGCAGCTCTTCTATGTCATCTACCGGATCTTCTGCGTCCGTCCACGACGACTTCCACACCCCCGTCGGTAGCCCGCCAGGCAGTCCACTCAGTTCAAACCGATGGGCCCCGCCAGGTGGCGCACCGAGTCCCGATCGCATCACCGCAGCGAGTCCTGATCGCATCACCCAAGCTTCCAGCAGCGGGCCCAACTTTCGCGGCGCCGGATCAGCTAGCTTCAATGGCAGGCCGGCCGCTCCGGCCGCTCCACCGGCGGCCAAGGGTGCCAAGGCGGCTCCCAAGAAGGAGGAAGCCAAAGAAGAAGAGAAGCCCGAAAAGGAAGAGCTGACACGCAAGCAAAAGGTCAAGAATCTCGGAGCCAAGATGGCTTTAGTCGGTACTGGCATGTTCATCACCGGTCTGGCCCTCAACGCCGACACTGCTCTCATAAACCACGACATGGCGGTCAAGAACGAGACGTCGTCGAGGAGGCGAAGCCCGATGCCAGAACCCATGCCGCTCCGCATGCCAACTGCCATGGGCATGAAACTGCAAATCCCCGGCCGGAAGCCACAGGAACCCATGCATATCCAGACGGCATCTGAGCGATGGGGTACGGCTCCACCTGCGTCCAGTCGTCCCGTCCCGCCCGGCTCGCCCGGCTCGACCACGAGCAGGGTGGACCACCCGAAGACGGAAGAGGAACTGAAAAAGGAAAAGGAAGAGGAGGAAAAGAAGACCAAGGTACCCCTTGTGACGAAGATCTCTTTCGCGACCAAGACCGTCGGTCTGTTCGGTAGTGCTGGCTTCCTGGGTGTTACGGGCGTCAACCATATGGTGGCCCAAGAGAAGGAGAAGAAAGCCGATAAGAAAAAGGCGGCCGAGGAGGCAGCGGCTGCGCAGAACGGGACGTCGGCGACGACGCGCCGCAGCGAATACCTCTATGTGTCTGTGCCTGTCCCGGTGCACGAGGGCGGTGATAACGTCAAGTACGATACCTTGCGCGGTCTTGGGCCTGCGCAGGTTGAACGACAGGCCAAACGAGGCGAGGAACACATCTTTGTTCCTGAGCCAATTCACGAAAACATCGACGAGAACACTCTTAGGGGTCTGGGCCCACAGCAAGTCAAGCCAAAGGAGCCCAGGGATACCGACCCTGGTCGTAGGAGCTACGAAGTGGGGTCCGCTTCGCCGCACGTCTACTCACGACAGGCGAGTGCCGCGCAGCAGATTATCCGCGAGGTACAGATGCATGAGCTTGGATACGAGCGTCCCACCGTCTATGGTGTGCACGAAACGGACGAAAGGGCCGAGGTGCGGCATGCGACTTAAAGTTGGGGCGAGAACATGGTCGGTTGAATTGCGCGTGGGCGTGGCTGTCCCGAGCGCAGCTGTGTTAGTGCCTTTGGCTGGGTGACATCTTTGGCTGCCGTGCGTGATTTGCTCAATGGTTCCCTGAGCACACAAGGTGGTTGTCGTCTCGAACTGGGATTGGGGAAAGCACCTTGCAGGACAATGGTGCCATTAATGGGGTGGAATAGCGTGGCGTGGCATGGCGTGGCGTGGCGTGGGTGCAGTGATATCCTTTGCGCCCCGTCGTGCACGACTCGTACGCGCTGTGTGGCCCGGCGGTTCAGTGTGTTGCGCTACGCCCACTTGCAGCTCCCGCGGCGGGGCACAAGAGAGACCGGTGTGGGAAACATGCCTCCCTTGCGAGCTCGAGCTGAAAAGTTTATTATGCAATACCATGGTTCGACCGCCTTCCATGAGCTTCTTGGGTATAATACTACAGCATGAAAGTATCGTACGACTAGCAGTATGTTGCCTGATCATAGCACGCGCATTGCACATCCAGAGCAGACCCCTGATTCAGGCTGTTTAAGCAGCCAGTACCAATGGGCTTTTCATTAGTTCATCAATTTACTGTGATACCACGCCCCATACCCCTCACACTGCAAAGAACACACTCTGAAACGACGATATTCACCTCGATACCCACTTGCAAAACCAGGCATGTCGCTCAAATCCGCCAAAGAGATGGCCATCCCCCTGGCGAAATTGCCTCCGTAATCCAATGCCTCATCCTGTACCAACAGCGCCCAGCCTTACGCCCCGCCATGTACTGAAACATAGTCGATACAGCGCCGCGCTAGGAGCTCGCCATTCCACATTTCCCCCAAGACCAGTTTCGGATGCCAGAGGCAATCTATGGCTTTGCTCTGACTCCTTACGAATTGGAACTCTGGAGCATCCCGCTGGAGTTGTTCACTGTCACCGACCCATTGAGCAGCATTCCCGGAGTCCACGAAAAGAAGCCGCTGCTTCCTTGAGACCGCGGACGTGCTGAAGGCTGAAGCAGAGAGGTTGCTGGGCTCCCAGAGCTAGAGCCCAGGAAATAACCGTCCTTGACGCCCCACGGACTCGAGCGAGTGCATCATGGGCCTTGTGTCGGTTGAAGTCACTGGCATGCGGGACGTCGGCGCATTCACCCTTTCGCAGCTACGTGTCGCCATGACTCTATATATGCTGATAGAAGTTGCAGCCTACCCTCCTGACCAGGGTGTCTGCTCAATGCGCGTGCTCGAGCGCCCGAGCGGCTCAGGACAGCGTTCATCTCTCCCCGACCTTCTTGAGTCCCCCAGACAAGCCACCCTTGAGGAGCTTCATCCGAGCGGGAGTCACTTCGTTTCTTTGCCAGAACTCGACGAGAAGCTTCGCAGTCCGTTCGGGGGCGTCCTCTTGCAAGCAATGGCCCACTTCGGGGAAGACGGTCAGCTGGTACTTGCCCTGCATCTGTCCGACCATGAGTGCCTTGTCGAGGCGATCGGTACCCGCCAGGAGGAGCAGGCGCGCTGTCCGGACGGAGAGGAAGCGTGAGCTGAGGCCTGTGAACCAATCACTCCAGTAAGGGGATGTTGAGAGGAGGTCTGCCCGCCAGGTGTAGGGGAACGACTCGGCCGTACTGCCCAGGTCAACCTCATGGGCATCGGTTTCGTCTTGCAGTTCCTCCATTGCCTCTTCCCGCTCTGCATGCCTCTGATGTGCAGCAGCAGTGCCGTCCTTATTGTAGGTAGGGTTCGGCGTCAGAAGACTCGATACGCTTCGTCGTGCACTCTCGCTGTTATGCATGACGCCGCTATCGAGGTGCCACTGGATAGCGTCCTCGATGCTGCCAAACCCCTTTGGCTGAGCCATGACGATGCCCCGCATACCCTCCAAGGCGGCCAGAGCAGTGCCTTCCACAACGTCGAGGACGGCGACACCAGCGACGTTGACGGGCGTAGGAAGAGATTGAAGCGCGTTGGAAAGTGATGTGACGACGGCGCCGCCCATAGAGTGGCCGACTAGGAGTAGCGTAGGCATAGAGGCAGGGGGAGGGTAGAGCTTCTGTAGCAACAAAACGACGTCTTGAGTTAGCCTTGAGAGGGACATGTCGAGTGGAAGAGTCTTGGACTCGGGATGCCTCGTGCGGCCTGACAGGGTAGGGGAGCACTGTAGTCAGCCATCATACTCGCCACCGACATACTGCAGCAGCCAAGAGGACGTATCGACTCACCATGACCACGGCAGTCAAATGCCAATACGCCCACCTCACCGTCGGTGAGGCGTGTGACTTCCTTGGCCGTAAGAGCAAAAGAGAGCCCCGAGAACCCTGCGCCATGATGGAACAGCATCAGTGTACCGGGCCGTTTCGCCGAGGTTTGGCCGTCATCGCCTTCGTGCTCGTGCTCGTTCTCGTCTTCGTCGTCATCTTCTGAGCTGAGATGAGGAAGTTGCAGTGACGCCAAGTCGGGATCCGGCACAGACGTCGCAAGAGGGTTGCCTGCAATCGTTGTTGAAGGCCCAGACTTTGCAGCTCGCAAAGAGGAGGCAGCAGTAGGAGCACTTCGTCGCTTGGACGTTTTGGGCGGTGTGAGATAGACTCTCCAAACACCCTCGCCCTCGAGGTCGACTTCGAGGGCCTCATCGAAGCAGTCGTCTGCGGGAATGGGTGCAAAAGAGGAAGCCGAAGTACGCTTGTTGCGCCGGCTGGTTTCCTTGACAGGCAGCGTTGGTGGAGCCATGGACGATGAGGAGGAGGATGACGATGAGGCAGAAGCGGCCGACGAAGATTGGGACGCAGGAGGGCATACAGCCGCTGGATCCGACGCTCTGCCGGGAAGAGCCCCAAGCGAGTCGGCCTCTTCTTCGGCCACTGCGTCTTGGCTGCCTTCCAGATCGGACATGTGCGCAGAGGCCCAGGGTGCAGCCAGTGGGGATGGCCGGTGTGTTCGAGATGCTGGCGCTCCCGCCTTGTAGATGGAGCGATGCATTGGGGGAATGGCAGAGTGGACGGCCAAATGTGAGAATATACGTCACTTAAGGAAGTGGCCGGAGACGAGCGAAGGTGATCGAGGAGATGCTGATGTCGAGGAAACGATGCTGTCGAGTCCGTTGCAAGTGGAGAAAGAGGGCGAGCAACACGCGGCGGCCCCTGTTGGTGTCCAACTTTTGTGCGCGTCGCGGCGTCGAGTGTGCGTTACCGTCGCATTCAGTCTGGCGCTCGTCAAAAGTCAGACGGTCAGTCGGTATGTAGCTCGAGCTGACCACATTGAGGCAAGGTGTCGGAGCACCGACAGCATTGGTCTTAGTCTGCACAGTGCCAGTTGACTTTAATTGGCACAGATGTGCCAGTGAGTGACACCCTCCACGCTGAAAGGCGCGCATACAGTCTACTCTCGAGTGCTTTGGCAGATTTGTACTTGGCAAATACTTCATTTGAAACAGAGTAGCGACGACAAAGCGATGACAAAGTCTGAGAAGCTACAAGTACAGTCGAATTCTCAAATCACAAATCCAGCCCGAATCCCTCTTCTTCCATCGCATCTACTCCTCCAACATGGTTGCCGAGGACACCTGCTTGAGTGCGCTGTGCGTGTGAATGCTGCTGTTCACCGCCTTCGACTGGTGGAGGCGGCAAAGTCTGCCCATGCTGAGCAGCGAAATGCACCAGGAACTCGTTCCATCCAGGCAAAACGACGCTGATTGCAGATCCCGGGGAATACGTCTGACCGACTGCGACGGCGTGGTCCTGCTGCTGCTGCTCCTCGAGCATCGCGACGCCCATGAGACCTCGACGCATGTCCGCATCGGAAGGAAATGGCAGCGAGTGAGGAGCAGATGCTGCGCTCGATGCCTTGTCATCTAGATTTGGCAGTCGTCGCGTAGGCTGCTCCGTAGATGTCACTTCTGCCTCTGCTGCTGCTGCTGCTGCTGCTGCTGCTGCTGCTCTTGGGCTCTCAGGGTCGGCCTCGCGACTATGATCGATGCCATCGTGTGACGTACCGATCTTCCCTTGTTCTGCAAGGACGGCCGTGGTACGGGGTGTGCCAGAATGAGAAGGGGTACCGCCCCGGGTCCCACCATCATCGCTTCCCTCGTCACGCTGCTGCACTTGTTGCTGAGCGAGTGGCGAGGACGAGGAGACCTTTTGAGCCTCCGAGTCGTCGCCCGATGCTTTTTCCCCTGAAATACTGGCCTCGATGCCGTCGATCGGAGCTTCCTGTCCCTGTTGCGGTGGCTGCAGAGCCCGCTTTGCTTGCAAAGCCTTCTCAGCAGCATCGCCCAAGAAACCTCCGCCAGACCATCCAGGTGGAGCCGACGTATTGCGTGCGAGGTCCGCCGCGTAGGCCAGTACGTCCGTGTAGGACAGAGGTGCTGTCGGGGATCGGGTTAAGTACAGGACATGTGCGCGCGTGAGCGCGTGAACAAAAGAAGCATTCGGCTTCTTCAATGAGATCGTGCAACCCGACTGATGGCAGTCTTACTCACCTTGTCGCGCGCGTTCGATGCTTTTCAACTCTTCTCGGCCTATCCCAACGAGGTCTCTCAGCTCGGCACTAGCATCCCTCAAGGCGCGTATCCGGTTCCTCTTCATCGACTGCATCTCTGCAATCTGGCCACTCAACGCCTGTACTCGCTGAACATTGGCTCTGTGTGTTCGTGCTCGGAGCATTAGCTCGTCCAAGGAGTTGTGTACTGCAATCAGGCTTGGGATCAATGCCTCGGTGGTGGGGGGCTTATGGGGCGGCAGTGACCAGATCGGTAGGGCAGCCAGACTGTGCGGCAGCCATGCTGGGCGCGTTATAGGCGAGGGAGGATGAGCCGTAGAGAAGGCGGATTGAATTGAAGCAAACAAGGCTTGCGAGATCTGCGAGGAAAGATGAAGGTGAAGCTCCAAGACGGTTCGCAAGGGGGGATGCCCAGAGGAGGCAGAAGTGCTGGCAACGGGCGCGTCCAGGGCAGGCCGCTTCTTGTCCCTTTCTTGGCTCTGCCAGAAGACGCTTCCCTGCGTCTTATCAATGATTGCAGGCAGTGTCATTATGACGAATGCTTAAAGAGAAACAGTCGGCACGGAGCTCCGCTTCATGTGGGTGCCGCGAGGGAAAATGAGAGCATACAGGGACGGGGATGTAGGAGGCTGGCGCAAGGGCGAATGCGAGCGTGCTGTAGCCGTTTTGAGAAAGGGGCCCTGTTTTGCGCGAACAGTTTCTTGGGAGAATGAATGAGCGCGGAGATGAGGATTGATTTGAATGGACGAGTGCGGGCTGTATGAAGGTGTGGATAGGGATGAGCAAACACCACCCAAAAAGAGGCATGGTAGGCAACTGAGATGGGATGGATGACTGGTCACGTGACACGTCCCGCTCCACTTGGCTCCGATTGACACATCAAACGATTGAATGCGGTTCGATGCGAAGGAAACACGGTCCATGCTTGCAATTAATCCACGAGGGCCAGCTCTCGCAAGTGGCCCCCACTGCGCTTAAACAAGAGTACACCTGAGCCTGGCGCAGCCACTGCCTCCCCTTTCTTCCCGGCCAAAGCACGACGAACGATTTGCTCAGCGCATTCCACCCATCACAAAACCTGGCCGCTGGATTTGGGCAGCGATCCGGTCTCCTGAAGGGCTTGGACACATCTTGAGACTGACATCGTGCATCCCCATTTCCGCCAGGATTAGGGATGGCTGCAAACTCACATATCTGAGACGCTGTTGCCTAGGGAGACATGACTCTCCAGGATGACAGAAGCGCTTCACTTGCGACAGCAGGGGTTATGGCGGACAAGGACAAAAGTCAAGAGGAAGATCGAAGCGCAAGCGTGTCGAGGCCAAGAGGGTGACACCGATGAAGGGAAAAGACGAGGATGCTTGAAGGGGGGCCTGGACTACCTGCGCGCCAGGGGGATCCACACACCGCGCCATCCACTTGGCGAACCGCTCCCTTCGAATAGCCCTTTGTTTCGGACACACTTACGCCTCTGAGTCGCTCCCTTTACGAGTCTGCCTTTCTAGAGCAATCTACAGATGGTGTCCTGCACAACACAAGCCTCGGCCAGTGTCAGAATCATGTAGCTGCCTTGGCATTTCATAGCAGGCATAGACCGCATCCGGTGCATCGAGGGGCGATTGTAGATTGTTCTCTCAATCCACGAAGGGTCACGTAGGCATGGTCTTGGTGTCTATACCACAACATGCACCGATAGGCCACGACGAGCACCCACTGTGGTACAAGGTCTAGGAATGCGGCAGAAGACTGCGCATGCAGCAGCCTTAATTGGTGGCCTTCACCGGCGGGTACATGCTTCAGCTCTGGGCGAGACCGTTGGAAGCCAGCTCCCGAGTCAGGCGAAGCCAAGCCATGGCCGCAGGCTTGGTTGTATCGTCCTTGGTGGAATGTCACACCGGGTGTATTCCATCGACGCTGCCGCGAATCTACGTGCACCGCATTGCATAGATGAAGACGGAGAGAGGGGGGGAGACGCGCTCATCGTCTACGATCCCGGATGCGGGCGACTCACACAGCAAAAGAGTACCATCGGAGTAGCCACGAAAAAAATCCGTTGTCGTCTATCGCTGCATGGAAGATGTTCAATGCGGAATCTAATGCCATGGTGGACGGATTCCATCGGAGTCCGAGTTCGGTGTGGTAGCACCGAAAATCTCACCTCACCTTGACCAGGCTGAGCGGCACTGCTCGTCTGTCATCCGTTGGACCTGTCGCTGGGAGATGTCTACCCGGAACTCAGGGCCGGGTATTCCTTTACAACGCCGAAGATTCCCTTCGTCCTCCGCCCTGACGTCTGGCGTCAAGCTGCGCAACGGCGTCTACCTGCGAGGGACGTCGACGTGGTCACCGATGCGGGAGATGTTGAATGCAATCGGTCTTGCAATTGGGTATGCGCTGTCGGTGGTCGGTGTCGTCGTCGTCGTCGTCGTCGTCGTCGTCGTCGTCGTCGTCGTCACCGAGGCCGCGGGTGTGAGACGACGAGAAAGAAGGGATGGTGTTGGACTCGAGGCGGCGGACCTGCGTCTGCGTCTGGCCCTTGACGCGCCTCGACGCGTGAAGACTTGCGCCTACGCTCTCTCCCTCTGCCGCTGGTGCTGCGCCTCTGCGGCTCTGCACCGCGTGGCCCACGTGGATCTTCACGGCTGCCCTTGAAGCGGAGCTGAGATGGTGGGTGAGTCGACGACATTTAAAGGACACTGGCCCGTGCAACACGCGACTCTCTTTCCGCCCTCACTGTCAAACTGCCTCGTCGGCTTGGACATCGGCCCTGGCAGTGCGGAGAATCCGCAGCGGCAGCATCGCATCGGCCGCGGGCGCTTCACCTGTACCATTGTGCAGCCTCGAAGGGCAGACTCCCACTGCAACTGCCACTGCCACTGCCACTTCCACTGCCACTGCCACTGCCACTTCCACTGCCACTCTCACTGCCGCTCTCACTGCCACTCCCACTTCACACTCTCGAGCGATGACAAAACCAACTTGTCGACGACAATGATGCGCGTGGCTCGTGGCGCCGCTGGCAATCGGATAGCCTCCCCGTACAGCTGTACGGCCAGAGCCCACATCGGCTCCCAATCCGGGGCTCAATCCTATTCACGGCCGGCGACAGCGACAGCACCTGCGTAGTCCCCTCTTTGCCCCCCCTCTCCCCCCCCCCCCCCCCCCCCCCCCCCCCCCCCCCCCCCCCCCACCCCCCCCCCCACCACACACACTTTATTTTCCCTCTCCGCCCCTGCCGAAGGCGCCGGACAGAAACAAAGAAAAAAAGAAAGAGAACAGGGGCGCTGGGGCGGCCCGTGTTCCCCCCCC
>RRYC01000255.1:0-82247 GCA_004016185.1 Quambalaria eucalypti
GTCGAACAGGTGAGTCTCCGCATGTTCTTCGTACGAGGTAATACGAGTGCGACGCCTTAACCACTTAGCTAAGTGAGCTGCGGTGCGGCAGGGCGGCGGTCGAGGGTTCATAGCGTGTGAAGCTTTTCAGGCGGGCCTTCGTCCAAGCATCCCTAGCGACTACTTTGTCGAGGGCGACCGAGAGACCCGCATTGGGGAGACTATAGCCCGGCTGTACCTGCGACGACGGCGCTCGAGATCCGCACTGCTATTCGACAAAAAGGCAGTCGCAGCACACGGGCGGGGGCACGTCATCTATACGCGCTGCGGTGCCGCAGCCAACGATTCTAAACGACTTTACGAACACATATTGAGATGTGTGGCAGACTCCTACCTGAGGAATAGGTCATGGTGGTATTTATGGATAGCAATACTAGTTTATGCCGGCCGTCCACCGACGGGGATGTAGCTCAGGGGTAGAGCGCTTGCTTAGCATGCATGAGGCCTGGCGTTCGAATCGCCACTTCTCCAGTTCTTCTTTTTTGTTTTTTTGTTTTTTTTGGTCGCTCGGCATGCATGTAGTGCTGCATGTCACAAAAGAACTTTGCCAGCTCGTCTTGGCTGATTGGTTTGGGCAGCCAACTTTGCGCCGGCTGCGGTTGTCCAACGAGGCGGGCGGGCTCGGTGTCAAGGCTGGCCACAGGGGGCTTGTCGATGACTTTGCTCGTGTGAATTGACATTGCCTCGGTGTGTGGGTCCAGTGAGCGCATGGTGAGGTGGTCAGGGACTGGGAGGTTGTTGGGAGGTTGTGCACAAATCCGGGCGGAAATGGATGGGAAGCAGTGGGGGATCGAACGCGCGCCACACGGCGGAAGCAGCGTCGCGTCGCGCGAACAAGGCAAGAGACGCGACGCGACGGGCGGCGTGGTGGGTGTGGGTGCAGCAAGTGGGTGCAGGTTGGTGGCTGCGTTGCACCTCATTGCACACTCTCTTCCTTTTCTTCTTGCCAGGTCGTCCTCGTGATCATACCCCCCCTTTGACCTTCATCGCACGGCACCATCCGCAATGTCAATAGCATCACCATCAGCCAGCACAACCTCACGCCATGGCACCCCTCGTCGCGCGGGTACCACGCCTCGAACCGGCACTCCACAAGCGCAAGTGGGGTCGCACTCACAGCCTCAACTGCCCGCGCAACCACAGATACTGGCATCGACAGCCGCTGGCAGCAGCAGCAGCAGCGCCTCTGCGAACACGACTGCGGGCACACCACGCCCTTCTCGTGGGGTGAAGCGCCGCTTCCCAGGTCATCCCACGCCCATCACCGATAAGCATCCGCGTCTCCACACGAGTGCAGCAGCAGCAGCGCGTCCCGACTTCGACATCGACATCGACATCGATCTTGCGCTGGGTATGCCGCAATCCGCGTCTTCTTCTTCTTCAGCGACGACGACGGCGAGACAGTCTGCAGAGCACTCGGAGATTGGGGGGACACCCGCCGCTGGTGCTGCTTCGACTCCGAGAGGCAGGGCCGGAGGCGCAGGCAGAAGGGGCCGGAGGCGCAGTCGCAACGACGTGGCGCAACAAGTCGATGCTGACGTCGATAACGAGGACACTGCAAAGCAGCATTGTCAACGCGGCGGCGACGAGGAGGAGGAAGAAGAACAAGAACAAGAAGAACAGGAAGAGACCGAAGAGGAACAGAGGACGAGGCAGATGTTCGACAGTTGGAAGGAAGAGTACTTTGAGAGTGAGTCGAGTGGAGGACAAGTGAATAACGAGGAGGATCCATCACTGACGATATGGCATCGCATCGCATCACATCACACGCAGTCGTCGAGCAGCTGCCCCTCGAGCTACACCGCTCCTTTGCGCTCATGCGGGAGCTCGAGACGCAGATCAGAGGTGAGTGTATGCCGTATGTGCGCTCTTGTCTTGGCCAATACATCACAAACCCTACCCTTGCTCACCACCACCACCAACACCACCACCGCCATCATCTTCTCACCACTCGCATACACCGCCACAGGACACATGACTACAATTGAAGACAGCGCGATAGCATACAGGGACCATCGCAAGGCCAGGCATGACTCCCTGTGGCCCAAGCCGGCCGAGCCAGTTGAGCACCAAGACAATGCCGACCAAGCTACTTCTCAAGCCGATCCATCGACCCCTGCGGCCATCCCCTCCTCGTCGCTCTCAGACCCCTCGTCCTCTGCGCCTTCCCAGTCGTCAGCACCATCATCATCATCACAATTGCCCGCTCAACCCGTCGCGCCGCCCAAGCGCTACACCCGCCACCCCGCGCTCGGCGACCTGTCGTATGCGTGCGCCATGGCCATGGCTTCCTCGGAGGAAAAGGTAGGGCTAGCCATCTCGGCGTACCAGCTCATCGACCGGCAAATACGGCGGCTGGACCTCGACCTCGCCAAGATGACGGGCAGTGCTCCTGGTGCGGGCGCTCTGGAGGGCATCCGCGTAGGTACGGGCGAGAGTACCACGAGTGTCGTGCATGGCGGTGGAGGCGCCAAGGCCGGAATCGATGCGGAGCAAGGTGGCGGGGAAGAGGGTGGGGGAGAGGGTGAGGTTGAAGAGAGGGCCAAAGACGGGCAGAAGTCATCCTCACCAGATCGAGATGCAGCAGAGCCGCAACAGCGACGGCGCAGGGGCGGGCGCCCTCGCGCGAGCACCGTCGGCGAAGAGGCAGCGGCGACAGAGGCCTCTGCTAGCCAAGTGACGCCACGCCGCACCTCGCGGCGGAGCGGTGTCGCACCACCTGCGCCCGCGGCTGCTGCGGAAGCACAAGCAGCCGGGAAAGGTGATGCAGCACAAGGGCCAGCGTCGGCGGTGGAAGGGGCCCAAGAGGAGCCAGCAGCGGGGGTTCTGGACATGCTGGACATGGCAGTGGACCCCAACGAGCCCGTCTACTGCTACTGCCAGCAGCCGAGCTCGGGGGACATGGTCGCGTGCGACAATGATGAGTGCGCGTACGAGTGGGTGAGTGCGGCGGCAGGTCAGGGCCACAACAGGGGCGGACAAGACGCGCCTCTGGCCCACACTAACATTCTCTCTCTTTTACCGCACCCACCAGTTCCACTTTCCCTGCCTGGGGATTACCAAAGCCCCTCCGGGGAACAATTGGTACTGCGACGAATGTCGCGTGGCGCTCGGCCTTCCTCTAGCACCTGGTACTGTCCTGAGAGGGCGAGGTCGAGGCGCTGGTCGGGGCGGGCGTGGAGGACGTGGGCGTGGTGGTCATGGTGGGCGTGGAGGGCGTGGCGGAGCGCGCTTGCCACTGCCACTGCCACTGCCAGGGACAGGGATCGGGCGAGGCAGAGGAAGAGGAAGAGGGCGAGGTAGGGGAAGAGGCCGCGGCGGCGCTACCCGGACGTTCAGTGTTGGTAGTATTGCGCGCGGGCTGAGTCGAGGCGTGGGGCGAGGGCGCGGCCGTAGTCGTGGTCGTGGTCGTGGCCGGGGAAGAGGCGCAGCAACCACAGCGACCGCAGTGCCCCCGACGGCGGCTCCCACGACTTCCTCCTCTGCAGCAGAGGCGACGACGAGCACAAGCAGCATATCGGGACGTACGCGCACGCGCGGAGCTGAGACCAGTGAGAGCCAGGCGCAGATTTCTCAAGGGCATACTGGTCCCTCTTCACCGTCTGTACGAGGGTCCCCCCGTGGGGTGTACGGGCGAGGTCGCGGCCGCGGCCGGGGAGGGTCAGCTGCTGCTGCAGCGGTGAGCGGGAGCGGGACAAGGACGACGCGTGCGAGCCTCGCTGGGGTGTAGTGTAGAGGCCAGGGAGGTGGTACTTTTGATCCATGTCTTGTACATCGATACAATACAGTGCAATGGGCGATTGGTTGGTTGCGTTTTCTGTACCATCCCGCATTGCAGTCAAAGTCAAAGTCATGGACGTGCCATCATGTGTAATGTGTAATCCTGGAAGGCACTACCTACGGGTCTGAGTGTGGGCCCGTGCGCCAATGAACGTCACGTGACCTTCCGCGTGTGTGTGTGTGTGTGTGTGCCTCTGCCCCGTGTGGTGCCTCGCTCGGCCTCGGAGGTACCGGCGCCACGCCTCTTGGCAGCCCTCGCAGCCTTTCTCGGAGGGTTTTCTTTCCCCTGCGTGAGTCCGTCAACGGAGTCCGGGGTTGGCTCTCCCCTGGTCTGCATTCATTGTGCGCACGCAAGAACTGCAACCTGCAACTGCAACTGGGACTGCGAGAGCTATTCCCGGATTCACGGAACTTGGGACTTGGACCTGGACTTGGACCTAGACCTGCACTTGGACTTGGACTTGGGCCCTCCAACGACTATCCGGAAAAAAAGCCGCACCCACCAAGTCAAAGTCGAGTCAAGTCGAACAGAGCATCCTTGCGCAAGAGGAGGACAGACACAGGCACCACCGCAACGCCCGATATGGCGGTACTACACGCCGCCGCAATGGACGTCGACGATGTCGACATCGACGTCGACGTTGCCGGGTCTGCCGGATCTGTTGATCCTGTTCCTGAGCCTGCACCTGCATCTGCAGGGTCGACGACGACGATCAAAAAGGAGCATCAGAGCAAGGATCGGCGGCGTGGTCCCAAAGTGAGGAGGAGAGACGGAGCCGAGGGTGTCAATGCCGAGACTTGTTCGACGACTTCTTGCAGTTCAACTTCTCCTCCACCACCACCACCACTACCTCCTCCCGCTTCGAAGTCGGTGACAATCTCCCCTGAGTTGTCCGCATCTGCTTCTCCCTCGTCTACATCTTCTTCCTCTTCCTCTTCTTCTTCTTCTTCCTCCTCCTCGTCATCGTCGTCGGTCTCGCCGCCGCCGCCGCCGCCGCCGCCGCCAAAAAGTACCAAGAAGCAGCAGCCCACCTCGACAGCACGACGTCGCCCACGTGCAGTCCCAACAAAGCAAGAAGAGCTTCCCCCCTCGAAGCTCCCCACCTCGCCCCTTTCTATGGCGTCGACCCCTACACCCACACCCACATCCACATCCACATCCACGCCCACTCCCTCTGCCACTCCTGCTGCCACCCCTGGCCCAGCGCCGTCGACGTCGACGTCGACGTCATCGTCGTCTGCCACAAGACTGCCCACGCGCGCATCCTGCGAAGCATGCCGTAATCGTAAACTAAAGTGCGATGGACGGGCTGTAGACGAGGGAGGGTGTGTCCGTTGTGCCAAGGATGGCGTGGAGTGTATCTACAGTGAGTTGAGTTGGTGGGGGAGTATGGCGCGATGTATGTCGCGTGTATGCCGTCGACTGACATGGGAACCCAATCCCTCGTCGCACTGTTGGCCACCCCACGCACACGCATACAGCCGTCCGAGCGCCCATTGGTCGTCCACGCGGAGCAACAAAGAAGCGCAGGCTGAGTCTCTGTTCCAGTGTGGGCGTCGGCGTCGATGTCAAAGAGGGCCGAGGGGCGGCTACTCCCACGGCGCCAGAGGTCATGTCTCCGCGTCCAGTGCCTCTGCCTCCTCCTCCGCAGCAGCAGCAGCAGGCGCACTACTCGCACGCGCACACGCACGCGCAATTTGCGCAATATCAACCGCAGCAACCGCAGCAGCCACAACATTGGCAGCCACAGCCACATCCCCACACGGCCCTCTCCCCGCCCTCGACGGCAACAACGGCCACTGTCCCCTCGATGAGCTTTTCAGCCCTGCAGTATGCCATTAATCACGATGCGGGTGGACACTGTGCGTCGCAGCCGCAACCGCAGCCGCCGCCCCCACCTCGTCAACCCCCACCCCCACCCCCACCCGCACCCGCACCCACGCAAGACTACCTCACATCGTCGCTCGCCTCTCTCGAGATGGCCGCCTTCCTCGAGAGTCTTGACCGCGTAGAAATCAAGAGTTCCGATGGACTCACACCGGGCATGTTACCCGTTTACAGTGGCCAAGATCCAGGGGATGCAGTGCCCCCAACGCACGTGCAGGCGCACCCACACGCCCACGCCCACGCACACGCCCACGCGCCCACGCCATCGTCCTTTCTCTCTGCGCCGGCGTCCGAGGCGGGCCTCCTCCCGCCGCAGCTCTCGGCAGTCGCACCCCCGCCTGCACCTGCACCTGCGTCCGCGTCGGCATCGGCGCTGTACGGCGGAACCATCCTCGACGAAGGCGTATCCTATGCTGTACCATCGGATTTCAGCTGGTGGGATATCGGTCTCGGCTTAGAGGGGAGTCCTGCTGCGGGGAGTGGCCTCGCTGCGCTCAATACTCTGGGACTGGGGCTCGACGACGGCAGCCAAGGTGGTGGCCAAGGCGGTGGCGGGAATCTACCGTCTGCACACGTCGAGTTTGGGCATGGGCATGGCACAAGCGGGGAGCCGGCAGGGGCACCGTGTTGCAGCGGAGGAGGTAGACGAGTGCGTGATACCCCGGCGCTACTCGATCTTCCCGCGGAAACGGCAGCGACAATGGCGACGGTGCTCGATCCAACTACGAACAACGGCGGCGCCTCTACCACTGCCACTACGTCTCCAACGTCGACTTTGCTTTCCGCGCAACGAGACTGGCCACGCGGACCAGAGAGCGGTATGGGTCAAGGAGAGATTATCACCCGGCAGGGGCAGGTCTTGACGGGCGGTCCGTGGCCCTGTAGCAGTAGTAGTGCCGGCGGGAGCGACGGCGGGGGCGCGGGTGCAAGCGCGGGAGAGGACGAGCACAACGACAGTGCCACCCCGGTACCGCAGCAGCAGCAGCAGCAGCAGCGCAATGCGGGTCCCTGCCCCAAGACGGGCGCCGAGAATTGTTGCTGTGGGACGAGCGCCAGTGCCAGTGCGACTGCCAGCACCAGCACAGACGGCAGCACAGACAAACCTCCCTCGCCCCCTATGCCCCTCATGCGGGTCAGGAGCGCCTCCCACGACGGTGAGGGTGATAGCCACGGCGCACACAGCAGTAGCAGCAGCAGCAGCAGCAGCAGCAGTGCTAATGGTGGTGGTATTGGTGGCCGCGGTAGAGAACGACTGCACGCCGACGACGCCGCCGCTGCTCCCGTCCGTCCCCGCTCCGCAGCATCGTGCTGCTCCTCCTCGTCTTCTTCACGCGCACACTCGGCGTCGACGTCGACATCGGCATCGGCATCGGCATCGGCCCACTCCCCCAAAGTGTACTGCGTGCCAAACCCCTCGGGAACGGGATGTACCTGTCTATGCGAGACGGCCGTCTGTCTCTTGCGTGTAAGGCGGACGCTCTCGCGTGGGCGGACGCGCACTCCCGACGTGGGTAGCTGCGGTGGCGGTGGCGGTGGCAGTGGCAGTGGCGGCAGTGAGGGCGGCGGTGAGGGCGAGCCTACCCCGACTGGCGACGTCGTCGACCCTACCCCAACAGGCAACGACGTCCCCGCCCCCACCTCGCCCGGCCCTTCCCTCCAGCTAACCCTCTCTGCAAGCCAAGCCATTTCCGCTTCCTGCGCTTGCTCCTCGACGTGTCCGACTTGTCGCTCTGACCCGTCGTCCTCGCGGGCATTCAATGCGAGCTTACTCATTTCCCTAGCGCTCCAAATCTACGCTAGGGCAGTGCGGATCTTGAGGGATGGGTTCGGGTTTGCGGAGGTCGAGGCTGAGGCTGGTGCCGAGGCCGGTGGTGCCGAGTCCGGATCGGGATCGGGAGGGGAGCCGCCCACGGCATCTGCATCTGCCTCTGCCTCTACGTCTTCGTCGTCCTCCTCGGACGCACGACGACGCCGTCCCCACCGCACGGCCTCGTCCTTCCCCGCACCAGGCCTAGAAATCCGCATAGGAGGATTCACCCCTCGGCGGGAGAATGCTAGACGGATTGCACTCCTGGCGATGAGGTTGGAGTTGACGGATTTGGAAAAGGGGATGGGGAGGGTATTGGATGTGGCTAGTGGTGGTGGTGGTGGTGGTGGTGGTGCGAGTGCGGGCACAGGGAGTGCAGTGGGTGGAGTCAGGGAAGGAACGAGTGCACCTGCGCAGGATAGTCACACGCACACGCATACGCACACGCATACGGCGGTGAACCCCACTACCACCACCACCACCTCCAGTAGTGCGCCCAGTGCACCCAGTGCACCCACCGCGCTGCCCCTCCCTCTCCCACCGATTGACCGCCTGGTGATTACAAAGTTGCGGGAACAGCTACGGGAGATGATTTCACGTGTTGAGGCGCTGGAGAAGGTTTGAGGTGAGGCGGTGTGCTTGTGTTTGTAATCTACATACATGATTGATCCCCCTCCCTTCTTCATATACGATAGAATCTCCATGGCCCGGACTGGCATGCGGGAATGAAGTCGTCATCTGTGCGGTGTTAAGATGAGCAACTTCTCTTGATCGGCTGGCTGAGCTGGCTGAGGAAAGAGTACATGGTGGCTGGGTTACGTAACCACCACACCGCACAGCGAGAGAAGGACGTACAAGTGTAAGTGGAGGCCGCTATGCTGCGGGCCCGAATAGAGCAGGACCAGTCCAAAGCAGAGCAAAGTAACGCAAAGCAACGCAAAGGAAAGCTGGCTTTGAGCTTGATTTGTCCCACTAGAACGACGACGACGATAACCCGTGATCAGAGCAGTTTCTTTGCACTTTGATAGCTGCGCTTTACTTGTGTAGGTACATGGTCAAGTCACGCGCCCTCGCAGAAGCAAGAAGAGAACAAACCCCCCCAACACTGCACGCAGCAAGCGGAGCAGAGCAGAGCAGAGTCCAGTACTCTACGGGATGCCTCGTACCACCAGGACCAACACCAATACCAGGAGCAGGACCGGGACCAGCTCGAATTTGAGCAAGGGCAAGGGCAAGGGCAAGGGCAAGGGCAAAAGCCGAGGCGAAGGCCAAGGCCAAGGCGGAGATGAAGGTGAAGGTGGAGGTGAAGCTGGGGGGTCGACGACGGCCAGGTCCAGCTCCAGCGACACGGTCGAGCGATCGTCCCGGGTCAAGAACGAGGACAAGGACAAGGACAAGGACAAGGCCAAAGGCGGAATCAGCGGACAGGGGGAGGCTCAATCTTCACAGTCGAAGGGCAAGGGGAAGCGGAAGCGGGAAATGACCGAGGAAGACGAAGACGACGACGACGAGAGCAAGAGCAACAGTGTAGACACCGCACCCGCACCAGCAGTAGTAGCTCAACCCCGTCGTCGCTCCACTCGATCCACTCGACTTTCCCACTCCCACACCGACTCCCTGCCTGCACCGCCTCAAGCCCCCACCCGCACGCAGCAGCGCCGCTACCCAACAACCCCCGACGGACACTACTTCATCGTCCGCTCGCGTCTCTGGAGATGTACGAACCCTCACCTCTCTCCTGAAAGGCGGGGGGAACTCACACGGGAGTTGATGGCTGCGCGGAGGGCTCTACGTTCGCGGCCTAAGGGGGAGGCAGAGAGGGATGCGAGGAGACGTGTGGACGAGGCGAAGGTTGGGTTGGGGGAGAGGGGGAAGGTGTGGTGGTGGCAAGAGGGAGAGGATGGGGGAGAAGTGTGCGATGGGAAAAAGGTTTGGAATACGGGGTATAGGAGCTGGTGGGAGGGGTTGAGTGAGGAGGAGAGGGGGGAGGGCTGAGCTCTGATTGGAGGAGAGTGCTCCGCAGTTGAATCGTGAGGAACCCCTCAATCAATCAGTCAATCAATTGATGAATCATGACTATAACAGTATTGCATTGCGCTGTGCTACGCAACGCAGCTAGAACGCAGGCCGCTTCCCCCCAGCAGCGAGCAGTGCCAATACGCTCGGTCGTCCTGCGCTTCCACCCATCACCGCACCCGCATTGTCCACCCGCGTGGAGAACATCCGCCGATCAATCCGATTGAGCCTCTTTGCCGTATTACCATTACTCTGCGTCCTCTGCCCGCGCACGGGCAAACCCTGCTGGTGCCTTCTTCCGCGGTAAGACCCAACGTTTCTGTGATGAATGATGTTTGCGCGCATTGCACGTCGGAGGTCCGACTCGATGATCAGGGAACGGAGGTCGTCCTGTGCGGGGTCGGACCGCTGGCTTGGTGGGAGGGGCTGCGAGGACGAGGACGAGGTCGAGGTCGAAGTCGAGGCGGAGTGTGCCGTGGAGGTGGGAGCGAGCAGTAACGCGGGGGGAACCAACGTCGACGTCGACGCGGAGGCGCCGCTGGAGGAGGAGGAGAGGGGCGGCTCGACGAACGCAGAGGGACGAGCGGGAACACCACTGGAGCTAGAGAGGTAGGCATTGATTTGCGTGACTTGGGCTTCGGTCAGGTCCCCGATTTTCATGCTGTTGTGCAGTTGGAGGCGGGCGCACAGCCGCGCAGAGAGGGAGTGCGATAGGCCGTAGAAGGAGGTCAGGGCCAGCTGTGTATGGTACAAGTTGGGGGGGAGAGAGTAAGTAAGTACGGTGAGCATACAGGCAACGACAGCGATGCAGCAGCGAGGAGACACGCACCTTGACCTTTTGCGTATCGGGGATTTGCTTGCCGAGGAGGAGCATCTTGGTGGTGCGAGAGGGGGTGCGATGGAGGCTAACAATGACGAGAACGCCGGCAAATGGCGAGGCAGTCTCGAAGCAAAGGAAAGCAAAGGGTCGCCGTCGTCCTCAAGCCACGACTGATGCTTCGCTCCTTCCGATCCTCACCGCGTCACGTGACGTCCCCGCCCCGCCCGCTACTCGCCTGCTTACGTCATCCGAGAAGAGCCGTGGGTCGTGCCTGCGACATATCTTCCCACCCTGGACTTGACTGGAACCCACTCACACCACTATTCATTCTCCACCCAACATTCAATCACTCCTCGTCTCACCCACCCACCCACCCCTTTCACCCACCCACAATGCCCATCCTCAAACCCATCCGTCAAAGCTCCCTCCCCACGCCCGAAAAGGTCAAGCTCATGCAGCACCTCCTGGGCCAACACCCCGCCGCACGTCCACTAAGGAGTAACGTCAAGAGTTTGCAATTGGTCTTGAATCACGGGAGGAGGACCGAGTTCGAAGGGTGAGTGTGCGGTGATGGTGCACTGAGATGTAGCAAGGCGGGGGGAGGGGGGAGGGGGGAGGGAGCTGTATCTGCACGATCGATGGGCTCACTCATGAACTCATGAACTCACTTACGAACAAACTCGCTACGTTACGCTACGCTCCTTCGCTCGCCAGGAACTTCGCCTCGCAGTACCTCCCCTCCCTAGCCTACGCCAACCCTCGCATCCCCATCCGCGTGACCCTGCGCGAAAGCGGCTCAGGGCGGTGGGACCTCAAGAAGGCGCAGGAGAAGGCTGCTGCTGATGCCGACGCCGATGCCCAGACCGACGCCAAGAGCGACGACAACGACGCAGCGAAGGCCAAGGCCAAGGCCTCGCAGCCGGGAAAGGGCAGGAAGGCAGTGAAGAAGGAGGATGTTCAGCCGGGGAGTTTGACTGTGGAGCTGCGTGAGTGGCGCGCGGGTCGCCGCGAAGCTAAGCTAGAGAAAGAGGGAGGGAGGGAGAGAGGAGCACAAGCATCCGTATACTGATCGAAAAGAAATTTTCTTTTCGCCGACGCTCCACCACGCCCCACGACAGACGACGCCCCACCCGAGACATTCACATTCTCCCCCGACGTAACCCCCTCGAGCATCTACAAGGTCCTCAGCGAAAAGTTCCTCGTTGCACCTACGAAGTCGCGGCGCGCAGCAGCAGTCGGGCGGAATCAGGGTGCGCAGTCGGAGCAGATGGTGGCCGTCGAGGAGCAGTTTGCAGAGGAGCTGGAGCTGGGACTGAGAGAAGGGGGGGAGCAAACGCCGCCGACGACGCTGGAGGAGGGCGGTGAGGTGCAGGCTGGGCGGACGCCGGCTGGTACGAGCTGAGAAGCACCTGTAGACCTCGTTGGCTTATGCCCCAAAATTATCGCTCTTCACCTATTCTCGGCGTTCCATGCGCTGCAATAATGACTGCGAGGGGGGGCAGTAACCCGCCTCGTGAAGCTTGTCGCTCGATCTTGCATTGCATTGCCTTGCGTGGGTGGCCTCGGCCTGGCACTTACGACCCCTCTTCCCCTTCCCCTCCTTCAGCACCACCACCGCCACCACCGCCGGCACCCCACCCCACCCCATGAAACCCTCTTACAACCTCTTCCCTCCAGCTGCATCCCGTTCCCGTTCCCGTTCCCCCCTTCTTACTCTCACCACCATTGCGCCGCGTCGTCCTCACACCCCAACTAATACAATAACAACTGAGTAACATCTCCAGTTCCTCGATTTCGTCCAGGCCCTCTACGCGGCTGAGGCGTTCCCGCTCAGAGGGGGAGATGAGCGGGCCGTTGGGGCGTGTGGGCGGCGTTGTCGGCCCCGCCTTTGCAGCAGGAGGAGGGGGAGGCTTCGGCGTGGGCGTGGGCGTGGGCGTGGTCCGACCTGAGTCCGCATCCGAGTTCGAGGCCGTGCCCGGCGTCGACGTCGGGGAGGACAACAACGTCCCAGGTAGACCTTTCCATACCTGCCTGAGGGAGACGCTCCCTGCGTGCGCCTGCACCTGCGACTGCGCCTCCGCCTGTGAGTGCCCATCGGTCCTACTGCGAGTGTGACTCGTCGCAAAGGCCGTGGCGAAGCGCTGTGCATGCGAAGAGGGCGTGGGAAAGGCGCGGGCGCCCAGGAGGGAGAGGCCGCGGGCCTGGCGAGCGGGAGGCGGTAGCGAAGGTGGGAGGGAGAGGGAGGATTGCATTGCATTCCGTTGCGTTGCGTTGCGTTCCTTGAGGGTCAGCACCAGGAGGAAACGCACGGTCCCACTGCATACGAAACTCACCTCGAGGTTACTGAGCATGACTCTCCCAAAGTGGCTCTGAGCTGCCTCTCCACCGGCGGCGGCGTCTTCCCCGGCATCGCCCGCAACGCACATCTCATAACACACGCCCGCGACGTCCACTTCGGGGTGCAAGTATGCCGCGATTCTGCCCAAGAGGCTTCGCGAGTCTTCGGGCGGCATGTACGCCAGGACACATTCCGCGAGGATGAGCGTGGGTTTGCGTGGGTCGAGGGGCGCTAGTGGATTCGGGGTGGGATTCGGGTTCGTGCCCGGCGTGGACGTGGACGTGGACGTGGACGTGGGCTCGCTCGCGAACTGCCGCAGGTCGACGCTCTGCAATGTGTAGCGCTTAGAATGCAGCGACGTGGGGAGACTCGCCGACTCAGAGGGAGCAGCGCTGCCCTGGGATTGGACCTCGACGGGCGCCTCGACGCAACGGTGCAGCGCAGGATACCGCTGAATAGCGGCAATCTTCTTTCCTACTACTTGTGGGAAGTCGAGCTCGAGGTAGTGTGCGAGGTGGCGTGCGAGTTCAGGGTTGGACTGTAGCGTGCGGGAGGGGCCCGAGCTCGAAATCAGTCAGAACTCAATGTGGACAGCAACTCTACTCGATTGACTGCTCGACTGCGCAACTCACCACTATCCGCCAATACCTGGCATCGCTCCCCGCCCCAACGCTCACAATCTGCGCGCTCTCCCCTCGCGCAGCAGCAGAGGTCAAAAAGGCCTCTACAAGCGCATCAATAGCCACGCACCGGAGGTACGTGCCGATATTAATAATCGGGGGTCGACGCACGAGCGGCGGTCCAGCAATGTTCATTGCCGGCCCTGTAGCGGGTGGCGCGCCATAGAACAACTCCGAGAATGGATCGTCCTTCCCTTCACGAGGGAAATACCCCGCCTTGAGCGCCGAGACGCGACTGCCGAGCGCATCCCCATCGGTACTCCGGATGGACTCGTCCTCCCGCTTCTTGCGGAGTTGCGCTGCAGTCGGCGCGGAGGAGCTCGAGGCTTGACTCGGGGTCTGGATCTGACTAGGCGTAGATGGTGGTAGCCCGCCGCCACTCCCAGTGGGTGCTCGCATACTCCGGCCGCCTCGACTACGGGGAAGACCCAGCGAGAGGGAAGGACCGCCGGACTTGGGCGCGTCGTCGCCGTTGCGGGACATGGACGCTGGGATCTTCGAGGGCGAGAATTGGCTATATGCTGTCTCCCTTCGCGGTGAGGTATGCTGTGGGGTCGGTCGCGACAGGTCTGTAAGAAGAGTTGTATGGAATGAGCAGCTGAGACCGATTCGTCGCGCAAGGAAGGAAGGAAGGAAGGAAAGTTCGGAAGGTGTTGGTCTCACTTTCTGGACTCGAGCCCAACCGCGCGCCATGTCGACTCGACTCGACTCCACATCCTCCACGCCGTGGACGACATGACATGGTGCTTGCTGCCCCACATTCACTCGAGCCATGCAGACAAGACGGACACTCGCAGCAGTGATAACAAAGTCAATTTCAACTCCATACGACCCGACGCCGATCCGCAACAACACAACGCAGAAACACAAAGATACATGTTTGTCTTCCTGACTCCCTGTCAGGCTCCCAATGACCAACTACCCACCAGGCAACTCCCCAATACACCAACTGTTTCCAACTCCTCCTTTTGCAGCGTGGCTGGCACGGAATAGAAACGCACACGAGAGAGGTGGCCTCCTCGAAAGGAAAGATGGTGACGGAACGGGAAAAGGAAGGGGGGCCGGGAGGACCGCGCTAGTAGGGCCGAGGAGGGTCGAAGGCACGTCGGGGCGTTGTAGTGCGGTGGTGGTGGTGGTGGTGTTCGAGGTGGCGGCGCCATGTGCAGTATGCCTCAAAACGTCGCTGCTACTCGAGGACAGGCCAGACAGCCCACAGCCCCTCAGTGACGGAGCTCCTGCTCATATTCCCACCTGCTATGGTCCTTTTCGTACTGCTCCTTCTGTGCGCGGTACTTTTCCTCAAAGTGCTGCTTCTCCTCGCTGGGCAACTGCTTCCACAGGTGCGCGGCCTCCTTGATGAAGGCTTTGTTATCGGCGGTAAGCTCGGGCCTCGTCTTGCGCAGTTCGCTCGTGTAGGCAAGGTAAGGCGTCGCGGGTGGAACGGGCTCCGTGGGATCCCTGGGTACCAAGATGCGCATCTTGCCCTGAGCCTTGCGTGCTTTGTTCCAGGCTCGCAGACGGGCACGGTCCTGCGGCGTCAGATTCGCAGCCCACTCCTTCAGCAGCTCTTCGTGGTTGCTGTTGGCGATGCGCGCACGCTCCGTCCACTCGGCTTTTTGCGCCTCGGGCAGCGTCTTCCACTCGGCCGCAAGCTTCTTGGACACCACGATAACCATATCGCCGGGCGCAGTGCCATTGGCCTTGGCCTCTTTTTGCGCCTCGGGGAACCGTCCCTTGATGAAGAGGCCGTACGGGTTGACTTGAGTGGGCTTCTTTGGCAGGGGGACTGGTGGGTGCGGGGCGGGGAGTGTAGTTGTTGAGTGAGAACGTAAAACCTCATGCGCACCACACTCTCTCGCCAGGACGGCACTCACCTTCCTTGCCGTCAGCGTCCCTGAGAACCCAAGGCTTGGCCTTTGCGGCCTCCTTTTGCTGCTTGACCTTTTCCCTCTCCTTTCGGAGCTTTTCGCGGGCCCTCTCCTTGTCCTTCTTCTCCTTGTCCTTCTCCTTTGCCCTTTCCTTTGCAACCTGTGCTCTAAGTCTTGCTTTGTCCTTCTTCTCCTTGAGCTTGGCAGCCTTGGCCTCCTTTTGCGCCCTGAGCTTAGCAGCCTTTTCTGCCTGTTGCTCGGGCGTAGGTCCCTTCTTGGCCTTGGGCTTGGCGGCCTTGGTAGTAGTGGTGGTGCCCGACTTCTTGGTGGCGGACGAGGCCTTCTTGGTGGTGGAAGATGTGCCCTTGGCCGCCGCCGTCGTCGCCTTCTTGGGGCTCGTCTTGGGGCCGCCTGCGTAGAAGCGGATGGCTGGGTTGGAAGTGATCGAAGGCAGTGCGCGAACAATGGCCGTGGGGCGGGATGCGACAAACGTCTTGGACGCGGCGGTCATGGCGGGGGCCACGAGGCGAGAGGTGATTCCCCACATGGCTGCGATGTGGGGCGGTGTGAGACTGTGTGCGTGGAAAGTGAGGGTATTGAGAGGGAGTGACTGTGACCCGAGAAAGTTCTCCAGCGAGGGAAAGGAAAGGGGGGATGCAAAACGTGTGGATGGAATGAATGTGATGAATGGAAACGCGACGGATGCGATTTCGATGCAATGAATGGGCCTTGTGTCCTGCCTCGTGAGGGCGCGCAGCGTGCGCGTGGGTGGAGCGGCAAGGCGTCCAGGCGTCCAGGCGGCGGCGACGACAACGACGGCAGCGCGCGGGTCAACGTCAATCCACGGGGGACGCGTCGCGAGCACAAGGGCGTGTGACGGGTGCGCGTGTTGAGTGGCAGTTCAGTCCAAAGACAAGGGGCGGGGGGGTGAGACTTGTGTGATGGCGACGAGGATGAGGCGGCAACGGTGTGATGGCAGTGATGACAAGGAGAAAAAGGAAGAACAAAGGCGACGGGAAGAGAGCTTCGACGAACAAGCAGCCGTCGGCGTTGGCGTTGGCATTCGCATTGGCATTGGCGTCGGCGTCTTCGTCGCGCAAGTCGCCCTTCGATCATCAATCCAATCCCAGGCGGGGAGCATCACACGCGGGCCATTGGCGGTGGCTGACGGGCATTCATCAGCAGCCGCGTAGAGCGGCGGCGTGGAGCGGCGGCGTGGAGCGGCTTGCGTGGATGGAGAGCGTCTGTGCGCGTCTTGTCGTCCGCATCCAGAACACGGGCGCGACTGCCCTCGTGACGACGGCTTGACGCGCCCAGAGCGTTGGGCCAGCCAGCCAGTCAGTCAGCGCCGGCCAGCCAGATCTCACAGGCAGAATTGGCGCACACCGGCCGAGACGCGACCACACGCTTTGTGCTGGACACCGTCGGCTCCGAACAGGGAGATGCACACACACAGACACACACACGCAACGCACACACACACACACGCTCTGCCTCCGCTTTCCGCTTCTTCTCGTTTCGAGGCGCTTGAGCTTGCAAGACACTGCGTGTGATACCACTACCGGCAGCCATCTCTATCCGACGGCGACTTGTACCGACACCCACAGCCGGTAAACTACATCGCCATTGACCTCGCAGTCATTCCCCTCAGCTCTCCTCCCTCAACCTCGCCATCATGTCCGCTCCCATTTTTGCAGATGAGGTGGGTTGCGCATACAGCATGCACGCAGCATTGCGCCTGGATCTCCACTAACATGCGTGCACAACACCCATTCCACTCACCACCACGCCCCGACAGGGCACACAAGAGCGCGCCGAGTCCGCCCGCCTCTCCTCCTTCGTCGGCGCAACCGCCCTAGCCGACCTGGTCAAGACGACGCTAGGACCAAAGGGCATGTCCAAGCTCGTCCAGTCCGTCGGCACCTCGGAGATTACCGTCACAAACGACGGCGCCACCATCTTGAAGTCCATTCCCCTCGACAATGCCTCGGCCAAGATTCTCGTCTCCATCTCCAAGACGCAAGACGACGAGGTCGGTGATGGTACAACCACCGTCTGCGTCCTCGCTGGCGAGCTCTTGCGCGAGGCAGAGCGCCTCATTGAGCAGCGCATCCACCCGCAGACCATCGTAGAGGGCTACCGCATCGCCAGCAAGGCTGCCCTCGATGCCCTCGATGCCGCAGCACAGGACCACGGCGCAGACGCAGACTTGTTCCGCAAGGACCTCCTCAACATTGCACGCACCACCCTCTCCTCCAAGGTCCTTTCCGCCGACAAGGACTACTTTTCCAACCTCGCCGTCGATGCCGTTCTCCGCTTGAAGGGCTCCACCAACCTCGAGAACATTCAGATCATCAAGAAGGTCGGCGGAAAGCTCACAGACTCTTACCTCGACGAGGGCTTCATCCTCGACAAGAAGATTGGCACAAACTGCCCCAAGCGCATCAACAATGCCAAGATCCTCATTGCCAATACCAGCATGGACACTGACAAGATCAAGGTCTTTGGTGCACGCGTCCGCGTAGACGGTACGGGCAAGCTCGCCGAGCTGGAGCGTGCTGAGCGTGAGAAGATGAAGGCAAAGGTGGAGCGCATCAAGGCACATGGCATCAACTGTTTCATCAACAGGCAGCTCATCTACAACTACCCTGAGAGCATCCTCGCAGAGGCAGGCATCATGTCCATTGAGCATGCAGACTTTGAGGGCGTAGAAAGGCTCAGCCTGGTCACCGGAGGAGAGATTGCTTCCACCTTTGACCACCCAGACCTCGTCAAGCTGGGACAGTGCGATGTCATCGAGGAGGTCATCATTGGAGAGGATAGGGTGCGTTCAGGCAGGCCAGTCAGGCAGGCAGGGCGTCAGCGATGCATATATGCTGCGATAGTACCCAGGCTGACCCGGTGATGACAACCCCCCCCCCCCCTCCTACTCAACCTCGCGTCCCCACCACCGACCCACAGCTCATCAAATTCTCGGGCGTGGCAGCGGGCGAGGCGTGCACCGTCGTGCTGCGCGGCGCCACGACACAAATGGTCGACGAAGCCGAGCGCTCGCTGCACGACGCCCTGTCGGTGCTTTCGCAGACGGTCAAAGAGACGCGCACCGTGCTGGGCGGTGGCTGCTCGGAGATGGCCATGTCCAAGGCGGTGGACGAGGTGGCGCGGCGCACAGCAGGTAAGCAGGCCATTGCCGTTGAGAGTTTCGCCCGTGCGCTGCGGCAGCTGCCCACCATCCTGGCTACCAATGCCGGGCTGGACGCCTCGGACCTCGTGGCGCGCCTGCGTGCAGCCCACCAGGAGGGACAGGTCGACGCAGGTCTCAATCTCGACGAGGGCAAGGTCGACTCGATGCTCAGCAGGGGAGTGACGGAGAGCTACAAGCTCAAGAAGCAGGTCGTGCTCAGCGCAAGCGAGGCAAGCGAGCTCATCCTCAGGACAGACTCCATCATCAAGGCTGCACCGAGGAAGCGCGAGGCGCACTAGGTGCGCACTGAGGCAGGCAGGCAGGTCAGAGGGAGGAAAGCGCCATAGTGGGTGGTGCTTGGCGCGCAGAGGAGAGACAGGTGTTGCCCGACGATGACGACGACGTCGCAGAGAAAGCCAACGGCATTGTACATCTCACACGACGATCAATAGACCGTATGCACCAGACGACCGGCGCGACTGTCTGATACCTAAGTGTTTACGTTAGCAGCAAGGTACGCTCTCCTTCTTCCTCGCTTGCTCGGTCTCTGAGTCTCGTCTCCTCTCGACTGAGCGCGCAGGCGGGCGGCTCGACCCCTGACCGTTGGGCGACGCGTCGTCCTTTCCGCCTGCCCTAATTGCTGGAGTCGGCGCTTGCGTGGCCCCCCTGGCGTGCGTGTTGCGTGCGCCATTTGCTTCCGTCCGCCGTCCTTGGCGTCTGCCCGCGTTCGCGCCGTCTTCTCCTCTCCTCTCCTCTCCTCTCCTCTCCTCTCTTCTCTTCTCTTCCCTTCTTTCTCTTCCCGCACGATCTATCGCCTACGTTCTCCAACTTCAGTGCCGCGTGGACTCAAGCAGCTTCTCCCTACCGTCGCACAATGAGGATCACTCCCACAGCACCTAGCAACTTCCCACAGACAAAGCCACGATGTCTTGCTCCCTATACATATGCCCTTCGTCAAGTAGGTCAACGTCAAGGTACGTGCAGTCTGACGATATTTGTTCCGGATCAGTAGAGGCTCGCGTTGGATACTCGGTCGGGAATTGATGCTCTACAGCGCCGAAGGTTTCGGTACGGACGCCGCCAAATCGCGCCAACGGATCGTCGAGTACGACGAGAGACCCAGACTGACCACCATCTTCACCGCCTCACCGATTACTCACTTCGGCATTCCCGCCAGCGCATATATGCCGCACAGATCGGTCACCGCACCCTTGTCCACCGGCACCAAGGTCTTGCGACGCGAGACGGCTGTCGCTTCGCCCTCTCATCGCCAGGAGAAGGCTACTCATGTCTTCGAGGGTAAGTGGAAGGAAGCTGTGTTGGAAGCAACTGCATCTGACCGCCGTCCTGACGAATGTTTCCATTTCCTTTTTTGCCATAACAGGAAGCTTGATAGCTTCAGGTCAACCCAGGACGAAAGAGACTCGGCGCAGACGCTGATCGCGACGAGGCGAAGACCCCAGATGCTTCAGCAACGGTCTCCCTGTCTCAACGCTGCTCGCCATCGATTCCTTTGCTGGGAAAGCTCTGACGGCTATTGCGACGGGGCAGAGTGCCACACCACTTGGCGCGATCGTCAACGCCGCTAGACCACTCCTGGTCGTCGCGGCGGAGGCTTTGACCTTGACGCCAATGGGACGAACACCCACAAGGAATAGGGTATGAAGCTGGGTGCAACCCTCGAGACCCTTGCCTCTTCGAGTTCTCGGCAGAAAGCTTCTTCAGGAGCGATCAGACCGAGACAGAATGGCACAACCTGACGTACCCCGAACGTCACCACCGCCTACACAAGCACGAGCAGGGCTGGACTCCCGCCTTGCGACAAGGAGCCCGTCACCGCCTCCATTTCCGCATTGGCACCAGCGCCATTTATCCCGTCAGGGACTTCCTCGGGCTCTTGTGTGGGATGCTCGCCTGTCATGTCGGCTGGGAACTTCGCCGCATCGGCCCGAACGGCAGCAGTACATCGTATTCCCACGAGTACTTCCGCCGCAGCGAATCCTCGATCTCGGAGTTTCTGCGCGCACAGAGCGGGGGCAATCACATACGCTTCGACCTCTTCGTCCACGAAGACGCCGTGCGCGGCGAATCCTTTGGTCCGATATTGCCCTGGGTGCTCGAGCTGCTGAGAAGGCAGCAACAGAACAGCAGTGGCTCGCGGTCTGGGCCCTAGGGCGCTGGATTCGAGGTCAAGGACGCCCTGGGCGCTTTCCCTTCCTTCAAGACAACTGCGAAGAAGTTTGAGCTCGCTCTGTCTTGGGCACGTCGATCTGGCCAGGATGCACCCGGGCAGCCTCCCACGGCGCAGGAGATGGAGAACCGCATCTCGCTTGGCCTCGGCCAGGGAATCTTGGCGGGCCTTTCCGAACTGAATGCCGGTATGCAGTGGCTCATGACCTTCCATTTCAACTCATCCACCAACAGTCGTGGTGTCTCGCCGCCGTGGCTCACGCAGCCACCAGGCTCTCGCCTCGCCGAGTACCGACAAGGTCTCGGAGCTGTAGTGCCATCGATTGACGCATTCGTTTGTGCAAGATGTGGGAACAGGCCCACATAGTCCCGAAGACGTTACTGCTTCACACTTTCAAGACTGTGATCGCAGGGATCTTGCGGAGCCTCGCCCACACATATGCGCAAGCGCATCTCTCTGGCCAAGCCGCGGAGGTGTACGAGCAAGCCAAGTGTCTGATGGAAGATGTGGCCGCGGCCTCGACCTCGCAAGAGCTGGCGAATGCATTGTTCGCTTTCGACTTAACCTCGACGCGCAAGAACAACATGCTGCCTCTGGGACCGGCACTGCACACCGCCTTCGACTCGGAGCAGCTGTTCGTGTGCCCGTTTGCGCGCATGCCTGTCTGGGTTGGAAAGCAGACGATGCCCAGCGCCCTCATCGACAGTGTCACGGGCGGCTTCGAGCAGAAGCCTTTGCTGCAGCACCTCAGTGACCCTGATGAGGAAAAGGCGATTGGCCCGGCAACTTTCGCGAACGCATGCTACGTCCTCTTCTCCTTCGGGGCCACCTCAGATCTTCAAGAACGGCTGAAGAAGAGGGCCAGGGAGGTCATTGTGCGCAGCAGGGTCGGGCCGAGCCGGGGTGTGCAGTTGGGCAAGCATCCGCGTCAGGACTCGGACGACGAGGACAGTGGGGAAACCAAGCATCCGCGGACCGGCCACCCGACGCTCCCACACCTTTCTGGTCAAGCCTCCGAAGCGACGCAGCCTGCCGAGAACCTGCAAAGTGGGGGGGCGCCGGACGGCGGACCCAAAGACGAAGGTGCGCGCACTCCGCAGCATGCGCAAGAGGCCGACGTGCCTTCCGTCCTCAGCCCGTCATCTACCAGGTACTCGGCGACGCCTGGCAGCGCTGGATGGACGCATGGTCCTGCCTCGGTCGGCACCGTCTCCACCAAGGCCACCACCGCGAGCTCTGCTTCTGATCACCCGACGATTAAGCAGTCTCGCCTCAGCCCCCCTGCCCAGCAGCGCGGCATTACCAAAGCGGCGAGTCTGACTGGCGACGATGTCCGCTTGAGTCCGGTTCTGCAGCAGAACACCACGGGTAGGGCGGCAAGTGCGGACTCGGACGGCCAGAGACGTGCGAGGAGCAGGACGCCGTCAACAGCTGGTGGATCAAGACGGGGAAAGCCCAGCGGAGTACGACCTGCGACTGGCCCTGGTCGATATCAACGAGCTTGTCCACTCGTTCAGGGAGCGTCTGGACGTCACGCGCTTGCTGGAGGACGGTCTGCGCCTTCATCTACGGCGTTGCCAAGCGACTGCTGGAGAAGGCTGCGGGTACGTGGCGGCAGAATCTGGACATCGGAGAAGAAGCCGATGACTACGACGATGACGACACGGACCCCGAGTTGCAGGACGTCTGGCACAATAAGCTTACGCCTCGCATTTGCGAGACTCTTGGCTTGGACGCACAGGGCAGGGACACGGACCACGCGATCCTCGACGAAGAGCTCTTTGCGAAGCACAGTTGGGCGTTCCAGAGACGACCCCCTCGCTCCAGTACCACAACACACTGATCAGAGATCATGGACCCTCGGACTCCACAAAGCTTGCTGGGAACTAGTGAGAGACCATCTTGCTCACACTTCTGACAAAGGCACCAAGGTCACGCCCAAGCTTTTCGATTTCACTGCTGATATGTTCGAGAGCAGTCAAGCAGAGGCCCGATGGAAGTCTTTGGCGTGGACGGATAGGCTCGAACGGATGGTTGACATCGAAAACAACCTGCCTCGCTACGGTTCCATCCTGGACACTCACTTTCGCATCATCACGCGTGCACCCCTACGCGCAGCCTATCCGTTCGAAGTTGCGATGCTTTCCCTCGGCATTGGTTACGGATGGGAACTCCACGGCGTGGATGCAAGGAACGTCGCCGTCTCCGAACTCACAGGCAGCTGGACGAGTCTTCGATTTCGCTGTCACCGTTCCTTCGCCAAGCCTCGTATGCGCCCGAACTCCATGTCGACCTCTATATTGCCTTCGCCGAGCTTTCAGCCGAAGACAGACGCGCGTACTCGCCGACGTGTGCGCTCGACAATTCCACTGACGACTGGGATTACGGGCATATCATCCAGCGGACTAACCTGCCACACACGTACAAGACTGTCATTGCTGCTCTTTGGCAATGCTTGATC
Source organism: Quambalaria eucalypti (assembly GCA_004016185.1). Classification (NCBI taxonomy): domain Eukaryota; kingdom Fungi; phylum Basidiomycota; class Exobasidiomycetes; order Microstromatales; family Quambalariaceae; genus Quambalaria; species Quambalaria eucalypti. The sequence goes on from RRYC01000255.1 coordinate 23,073, forward strand.
CACGTGGAAAGCGAGCTGTCCAGTGCTGCGAATTTGGTCTTGCGGCAAGCGACTGGCTTGATGAGCTGGCGCACAAGTAGCGGCGAGACAGCCCAAGTCACGGGTAGCGATGATCCCGAACTGCTGTCCAACGCGCTTTATTGTTGATATCCGTGGGACTCGCGCTCGGACCTCGTCCCCCGGCGAGGCATGCTGCAGGCTAAGGGGAGAGGGCGAGAACTCGATTAGATGCGTTCTTCAAGAGGGGACTATGCTCAGGAATCCTTCTGCGGTATCTTCTAGCCGTACTTTCCCGCCACCAAGGCATCTCTCAAGACCACTCAAGCTAACACGCCACAATGTTGGCCTCTTCGTCCGCGCAATCGGGTGGGAAATTCGGCTCAATGGCACAGGCGGAAGCAGGGTCTCGCGGTCAGCGCCTCCGTCGCTGTCGGCTTTTCTGCGGGCCACGGCCCAGGAGGATGAAGTGCGGCTAGACATCCACATCGACCAAGATGCACTCCGACAGGATGCATGCGGCCCGATGGTTCCTTGGATGCTTGAGCTTGAGCAGAAAGCGAAGACGGATCACGCCCAGCAGGACCTCGAAGACGCCGAGTTCGTCGAGACGACCGGCCTGGGCAAATTTGGGAGCTTCTCCGACGCCCACCCAAAGGCCATGTTCTCGAAGACGTGTGGCCCTGACAAGTTGGCAAGACTCTGGGAACAGGCCCATCTCCTGCCGAAGGTTCTAGCTTTGAGCTTGCGAGGCTTGCCGCCTCTCGCCGGTTTCATCTGGCTACCTCTACCGCCACCCGATACATTGCACACGTTCAGGCTCATCATTGTGGCTGTCTTGCTATGCCTCAGCCATGCACGCGATCGTGCCCCTTTGCCTCGGCAGACTGAAGCGATATACCACCAGGCCAAGAGACTGTCGGGCAGCTTGGACGTCGCTGCAACCCCGCAAGAGCTTTCGGCAGCGCTGCGCTCGCTGAACTTGGCATCAACGCGGGGCAACAATATGCTCCCTCTACAGCCCTCCCTGCACGCCGCCCTCGATGCCATTCAGCTATATGTGTGTCCGTTTGCGCGCATATCCGTGTGGGTTGGGAAGTACGAGATGCCGGCCAGCATCCTGACGAGCATTGCACGCGGCTTCAAGAAGCTGCCGCTGCTAGACTACCCGTCTCGGCCCTCACCGACGTTGCCCTCATCATTGCCGAAGCCCATACGGCCGGTAATATTTGCCAATGCGTGCTTCGTCTTCTTTTCGCTTGCCGCCACCGACGACTTCAGAGTCCGCCTCATGGACAGGGCCAAACTGATTGCCATGCGTCGCAAGGCCGGACCTCCAAGAGCGGTGAAGCTCGGAAAGCACAAGCGCGACGACTTGGATGACGGCGATGGCGATGAGGGAGATGCAAAGCAGCCGCGTATGGGTGGCTTTCCAACACGCTCTTCGCGGTCGAGTCGGACGGCCGAGGCCCCACAGTCCCCTATCGACGAGCAGAACTGGAGGAGCGTCGGGCATTCAACCTCAAGACTCAGGTGCATACACTCCCCAAAATGTGCCAAAAGCGGGCGCGCCTCTCTTTTCCAGTCCATCCACCAGCAAAGCCACCACATACAGCACAGCTGGTAGTACCGGCTGGGCGCATGGCCCTTACTCGGTCAGTACCGACTCCACTCGTCCCACCGCTACGAGTTTGGCATCTCGGGGACCCACCGCCAAGCAGATTCAATCGATTCCGGCTTCTGAGCAGCGCGGTACGGCCAGAGTGGCGAGCTCACCCGGACATCCAAGATCTCGGTGGTAGGCTGAGCCCTCGCATCCAGCAATTCCTGGGACTAGACGAAAAGGGCAAGGGTCGAAGCGACGCTCTCCTCAATGCTGAGTCATTCGGCGAGCTCAGTAGAACCTTCTCATGGGCTTGGTGTTTGACATGGTGGCTGGTAGCCATGGAAGGCGTCTTGGCCGGGCTGGATGCGAGCACGATCCTCGTTCCCGAGTCGCACGCTGCGGATACGTGAAAGTCAGCAGCGTCTCTTGTCCTTTCGTTTCCTGCGCTCTTCCCTTCTGTCCGCCACTACTCTTCGAATCTGTTGTGAATGCGACTTGTATTGACATGTGGTTCTTTTCGACGTGAGAGCAGTATCCTAATATAGCATGAACTCGCTCGGATCTCGCTTTCATTTGCCACAGCCTTCCTACAGCAAAACCTTGCGCGTTAACTTGAGTGGTCTCGAGGGATGCCCTGGTTGGCGGGAAAGTACAGTGCGAGCAATTCTGCTGAGCGCGAGATCGCTGGTGAGCCAAGGAGCTTGAGGGCAGAGAGCAAGGGGAATGGGAGAAACGGATGATGGGAAGGGTGTCAAAGGCGCGTGAAGAGACGGCGGCACCAATCGCTTCATACTTTACTTCGGAGCGAGCGGGTTCAACCCGACACACTGCACCCACGTCATGAACACGGAAAGGGCCACGTGGGTCAGCGAGGACGTGTTAAAATGGCGTGGCGGTGCGCAAGTGACGACGTTGCGAGACACCGGATCCGCTTTCGACACCGCGTGACGTCGATTCCACTCAATGTCCAACAGTCGGACAACCTTGGCTACTGCCACAGCGGGCAGCGCGGGTTGCCTTGTTGCTGTGCAGCGAGTAACACTTCCATCGCCTGTTGTCTAGCTTCTTGAGCCTCTGAATTTCGACGTTGTTGACCCAAGGGCATCACCATATGCGCCGATGGGTGCGTCACGTGTCAGACCAGGCGGACCGCGAAGGTGCGAGAATGGGGGTGGGCGTCTGACCGATTCGAGGCTTGTCCTTGAGTGACGTGGGGGACCTGCAGCCGCACGACCCATCGTCATTTGTCGTCTAGGCTCTACATCGGATGTATGTATGGTGTGCCGCTGTGTGTCGCTGGACCTCCTGACGGCGGCAGCAGCGGCTGGCGGCCGATGCTCCTGGCTCCCCTGGCTCCTGGCGTTTGTTCTCCTCGGGCCTGCGCGCGCCCCGGTGACCCCGCACCAGCGCCGCTGCTCTCACGCAAACGCGCCTTTTTTATCCAAGACGATATTTCACGGAGCGTAAGTAGCGTGGGCGCCCCGAGGCTGAGTCGAGTCGAGTCGAGTCGAGTCGGGTTGTTGAGCTGTCTTTGTCTTGTCGACGCAACGCAACGCAGCACATTGCATTGCAGCTCACCTTGCAGCGCATCAACCTTCTTCCTCGCTTGGCCGTGGTGTGCGTGTGCGTGTGCGTTGCAGCGTGGCGCGTGTGTGGGCGACGACGCCGGGGTCCCTGGGCTTGACTGACATGAGCGGGGGCGCGCCTCGAGCGAGGGAGGGAGCCCACTTCTTGCAGGCCGGTTCGCCGCTCGATCGCGCTTCGACGGACGGCAAACAGAGGCCAATGGCAGGCATGGCTGGCAACTTGCCGTGTTGGGAAGGTCCGGCTCTGTTGTGTGTGTGTGTATGTCTGTGTCGGCGAACAGATGGGAAAAGGACTGGTCTGGCAGGCGCGGCGCGGCGACCGGTCTGAGACAGGCAGGGCTCAAATTGTCGCAGGCAGCACGGACGGACAGGAGATGCACCCCATTTTGCAAGTGAACGAACAGGAACGCCACGGACAGCTGCTGTAATTCGCAGCAGCAGAGACATTCGGAGCGATCGCTGGGGCGGGCGGGCGGGCGGGCGGGAGGGAAGGCCTACTCAGGAGGGAAGGTCAGCCAACCGCGAGCCACGCCGGCAAACATGCACGCCTGCACGCACGCCTCGCACGCCTCGCACGCCTCTGAGAATTTCCCTTTGCCCCCCCCCGTCTTGCCTTGGTTTGCGACCTGCAAACAGCAACAGCAACAGCAACAGCAACAACGGACAGCCGACCGACAGCAAGGCAAGACAGGAAAAAAGACACACCCGCACACCCGCACACCCGCACACCACACACACGCACACACACGGGATCTTCGCGCCCTCACCACCGCCTGAGACGCATGCCAAGACTTGGTGGAGCATTCAGAGCCAGACTTGCGCGTGCTAAAATAGAGAGGGAGGGACAGAGTCGATGGGGCGTAGTGCGTGCGTGTGGGACAAAGCGAGCAAGGAAATCAGGATCAGGGCGACAAAAGCTCGCACCGTAGACACTTGACCCACTCGGCCTCGGCTTCGAACGACCTCGATCGGGCAGGGCAACGGCAAAGTGGCCGGACCTTCAGTCTCGCCCCGACGACCCATCCTTTCGCCCCGCTCGCCGTTGCCCACATCCGTCTCGGGCCTCGCAAAAGAACAAGGAGCAAGAGCAAGTTCCAGTCTGCCCGCCTCGCCTGCCTCCCCCTCACAAAGACTAGAATATCGCATGGTACACTAGACTGTCTTTCATTTGGAAGGAGACACAGATCTCACAGCATACAGAGCACCACACGGCACCCACAGCACCCACAGCACCACACCCACGCCCACGCACACACTATAGACCCGACTCGCCGCTAATAGACGCCATCTCGCTCCTCCGTTCATTTCACAGCACTTCTACAATACCCTGGCCCGTACCCTCGCCGCCCGCACCCTCGCCCACCCTCCGCCTCCCACTCATTGCTCTCCCCTCCTCCTCCTCCGACACCTTAATTGCCTGTGCTGCACTACCGACGCCTGGACTCCGAAGCATCTCCGCAGTCACCATTCTTCTCCTTGGCGTTTCCCTGGTCGCCCCATCTACAGCACAATACAAGGGCCCCGCTTAATTACCATCACTCGCCATTCGCATCCACGACTACCATACACGCCTTCACTCTCAAAACTTTGCTCCTTTTAATCTCCAGCATCTGCGATCAAGAAACGGACTCAACCCTCTAGCCCACGCCCACGCCCACGCCCACGTCCCTGTCCCTTCTTTTCCTTCATCACACAGTCTTCCCTGCCTTTCCCTGCGCTATCCCCCCCACGACTGTCGGCCAACGCCTATCCACCCGGCCATCTCGTGCCAAGCCAAAACTCAATCTCAACAGACGGCTGCTGCCAGCGCGTCGTCGTCGTCGTCGTTGACGGACCTACTGTGCACCGCCCGGCCCCGCGTCGATCGCCGCTGCCGTCGGATCTCCTTCAGTCGAGCGCTCCGTTTGTATCGGCTACGTGGCCCAACACCTCGAAGACGACGGCGACGTACACCTTCTGGTACCGTGGCAAAGCAAAGCCGCGCTGGCCTCACGCTAGTTTCCCCACCCAACACTCGTTCAAACTTCGCTAGACCCGGCTGCTGCTGCGCATCTTACCTGGCCCTACCACACTGAACTCCTGCCCATCTCCGCCCTGGGCCCTCGCTTTGCCAGCACAACGCAACGCCCGCCGAACTTCAGCCGGGCTTGTTTCGCAGTCTCTGGGAAACGTACGCCATTGCTCGAACGAAAAAAGCGCGGCCCGAACCAGATTCGCTTTCGACCATGTCGTCGTCACGTCCCGCCTCCCGCGAGGGGCAAGAGCAATCACAGCATCAACCACGCCGGCAAGAGGGAAACAACGATGAGGCTGCCTCGTCGGCCCCTCAGATCATCGATCCCAACCTCTATGGCTTGACAGGTTACCATCCTGACCACCACCACCATCACCATAATCAGCATACATCGCACAACCACTCGTCTAGCAACCCCACTGGCATTTCATCACCATTCAACTCGACTATGTCTGGTCCGCACGGCTGGCGCGAAGTCGACGTCTCGGACCCCCATGGCAGGCCCAGCCTGGCCGTCGATCCCAACCTCTACCCTGCTGCAGAGTCTCCACGTCGGCAGAGCCCCGGTCACAACTCTCACGATTTGGGCGAGGGCGGCCACCATGCCGACTCGCCCGAGACTCCCCTAATTCCTCTTCCCGGAAGAGGTGGTGGCGGTGATGGTCGCGGCGGCGGCGGCGGCTCTGCAGGCCAGGGCAGCGGCCACAGCAACTCGCACTCTCACTCGCCGAACAATGAGGGCGTACAGAGCGGCAGCGGCAGTCCCAATGCCACGCGCCACCATGGACACCACCACCACAAGCACACCAGCATCTTCGACCTCGCCCACGCCCGCGGCAAGAGCACCAGCCAACACCCAGACAAGCAGCATATCAGCGCCTACGACGAGCAGGAGCCCATTCGCCTCTCGCATCTCTTCAAGCGGCCCGTGATCCGCCAATGGCTCTATGCCGGCAACTACTACCGTGAAAAGGACGAGCGTCAGGCCTCGCGCTTCGAACTCTTCTTCGACCTGCTCTTTGTCGGTGTGGTGCACCAGCTCGCAGATGGACTCGCCGAGACGGCCGAGGCGACGACGATCAACGTCGCCAAGTTCATCCTCGTCTTTTACCCGGCCTACTCCGTCTGGAACGACGTGCGTCACTACATCAATCAGAGTGGCACAGACGACATCTGGCAGCGCATCTACATCCTCGTCATCATGATCCTCCTCGTCGGGTACACCGCCAACGCCAATGGCATCGAGATTGTGCGCTCCGAGGATGGCATCATCGAGGGCGTCGACGAGGAGGCCACTGCAAACGAGACGGACCCGGCGGGAGAAGCGGCCATTGAGGCGGGCAACGGCGCTCGTCGCGCCCTGGCTGGCTTTGCCCGTGCGGCGATACGACGTGCTTCTTCCAGCGAGTCTGGCGAAGAAGAGGACCTGCCCACGCTCGTGCGACCCATTCACGGTACCGACTTTTGGTTTGCCGAGGGTTACCACTATGCCCTCGTCAGCGCAATTGGCTTTTTCCTGGTTGCCAAGGCACTCAAGGTGAGGCGGCGTGGCGGGCGACTGTGGTTTTTAGAAAGTATGATTCAGCCTGCTGACACCAACTACCCGCATATACGCACCCCTCCTCCTCCCCCGCCTCACCTCACGCCCAGCTTTGCCTGCTCTTCATGTACGGCCTGCTGCTCCCCAAGTTCCGCCGCGCCCTGTGGCTGGAGATGATCCCCGTGGCGCTGCTGGCGTGCATCTACATCCCGCTGTGCTTCGTGTACGACCCGGGATGGATCGCTGCGCTGATTGCGGCGGGCATTGCCATGGAGCTGGTGTCCAAGTACGTGATCAACGTGCTGACACAGCAGGTGCACGGGCGCCTCAAGCGCGAGGGCAAAGAAGTCTTTATCCCGGCACAAAGCGTAGAACACCTCGCGGAACGCACAGTCATGTTCGTAGTGCTAGTCATTGGCGAAGCCATCCTCAACAGCACCTACTCGGCTTCGACGGAGCGGTACGGCCTGTCGCGCGAGTATGCGCGCAGTGCCCTGGCGGTGGTGTCGTCATTCTTCCTGGTCTGGATCTACTTTGACGCCGACTCGTCGCGGGTGTACCTACACGCGCTGCGCCGAAACCCCTTTACGGCGATTACGTTCAACCACTTGCACTACCCGCTGTGCGCGTCGCTCATCCTGCTATCTTCGGCGCTACCGCGATTGATTGGCGAGGCGCAGTCGGAGCCAGGCTTCCGGTGGTTCTACGGAGGGAGCATGTGCTGTGCCCTGGCGTGCATGGCGTGCATCGGTCTGCTGCACAAGAACCTCGACATTGTGGGCTCGTCCCTGTGGCCACACTGGGCGCGCATCCTGCTGCGCATTGCCGTAGCCGTAGCATTTGGCTTGCTGCCCATGCGCGAGACGCTGCCCAATACCGAGTTCCTGGCGACGTACGCGGGCCTGCTCTGCGTCCTCGTGGTCAGCGAGACGGTGGGCAAGATTGGCGTGCGTGGACGCGTCTTCAATGAGCAAAAGGCAGAAGAGTACTACCGCCAACTCAAGGAGAGCAGCCGCACAGCCCGCAAACGCGCAGGTGGTGCAGCAGGGGACGACTCGCCGCAGGCGTCGATGCAGATGGAGAAGCTCAATCCGGGCATCCTCGAGAATGGCCTGGCTCACCAGCACCAGCGCCAGCGCCAGGACCAGACGCAGACGTCGCCCCAAAAGGGCGGCGCAGACACGTCGGCGGACATGTCGATGTCAATGTCAATGTCCAAGTCGGGCGACACGTCGGGCGATCTGTCGCAGTCGCAGGATACGGCGCTGCTCCCCAAGGTGACGAGCACGATGCAGCAGCCCGCAACGGCTCCCGCGCAGGTCCAGTCTCATCCACAGACGGAGCCGGACTCACCGCACGATTCCATCACGCAGCGCCGACCTCCACCCCGCCGTACGATGAGCCACTCCTTTTCGCGGGACTTGTCCTCTTCTGCTGCGGACCTACTGCACAGCACGCGCCGCACGCTCAACCCTTACACTTCGGGCGTGCGCCTGAGCCGACGCAGCAGCTGGCACCCATATGATGACCTGATGCCGGACGAGCAGGGTAATGAGGACGTGGGCATCGAGGGCGAGCTGGGGCAGATGCAGGTCAAGGAGAGAATGGATCCTGGGCAGAGGTGGGCTTTGGTCGCGAATTGAGGGAGAGTGCCAGGAAGAAGGCCAATGGGATGAATGGGGGAATATAGACTCACTGCGTTGGAGAGGGGGACGCAATAGATTGACAGCATACACCGCCCGTTGCTACACATCAAGTACCCACATTGTCACTTTACCTGTTCGTTGCTTTGATTCGTTGCGCCTGAATTCTGTGTCGGTTTGATTTGATCCGTCTTAGTCAATTGTCTCTATTTCTCGTCTTGCCAAGTCAAAATACACATTCCTGGTCATTGTCAATGCGCGCCTGCCTGTCTGATGGCTGTAAGCACGACGCTCTCTTTCCCTGTTGCTAGCACTGGCGAAGGGGAGTCTGCAAGTGACGATGGCCCAAACGAAGATGTTCGCCTCGACGAGAACTCAAACGGACTTCGTTGAGCCCTCTGCTATATGAAGCACCTTGGACCTGAGACGATGCTTTTATGCCCGCCCACGACGCCGCGCTTGGTGTGCTCCACACGCACACGCTCGCACACGCTCCGCTTTCACCCGCCTACTGTACGCGCGCGCCAGAGTGGGGGAGCGAGCGAGCGAGGGGAGCGCGGGCGCAGGCAGACAAGGCAAAAGGGCAGCGCGGGCGGTCCAGTCAGCGAGTGGGGGAGCCGGCGGTCATGGTCGTGGAATGCAATGGCCGGTGGGTTTGATGGACGCCTTCTTCTTCTGGTCTTGATCTTCTTCTTGCAGTTCGCCATTTGCAGCCATTTGCATTCCTTCATCGCAGTCACTACAGAGCTTGGTAGACGTATAGCAATCCTTCCTCTCCCCTCGCCCGTACGCCTTGCCACCCCGCACCGCACCGCATATACGCATCACCCACGCCCGCCCACGACACGATGGCCTGGCGGTCGCGAAGTCGCGCCGAGGGGGGTGATCAGAACTCCAACCAGCAGTCTTCATCATCGTCTTCGCCATCGCCGTCGTCTTCATCACGAGCGCACCATCAACATGCCCCCTCGACATCGGCTGCTATTGGCGAGTACCTCGCTCCCTTTTCCACGGCCGTCTCCCAGTCTCTCTCCTCTTCCCACGCCGCAGCAGGCAACCAGTCGGAGTCTACCCGTCTCCTAGCCGACCTCGCACCACACATCATGAAGCCCCGTCTGCTATCTGCAGCCTCCAATGCCTCTCACAGCGTCAACAGCGCCGTCTCCTCGAATGCCCTCGTCGGATTCCTACCCATCCCACTCAGCCTCAAGGGCCAAGGCTTCTCCCTCACACAGCCCGCACGCAACCTGGTGCGCATCTCCAACGTCATTCGCAATGGGCCCGTCACAAGCAACGACCTCATCGCTCTCGAGAGCAGCCACCAGATTCTCGCCGACGCAGCCGACGCACTCGAGGGGTCTTCATCCACGGGCGGCACATTAGCTCTCACCTCGTCTTCCTCCATGTCAGGAGATCAGGTCAGTCTTCTCCGCGGATTCCAAGCCACACTCCCCTCTGCTCTACAAGGCCGCGAACGGAGACGAAAGGAACGCGCCCGGCAGGGACCCCGCCTCGGTCTCAAGCACATGGGCGACCGCGCACGCGGCCTCCTCACCGATGGCAGTGCAGACGTCGACGCTGATTCACCGGCGGCTTCGCTCGAGAAGCGCAGGGAGCGCAAGACGCTCCGCGCCAAGGCAAAGGAGATTCCACTTTCCGAAGAGGACCTCGTGCGGCAGGACGGCGAGGTCAAGCGCGAGCGCGAGGACATCGAGGTCCGCCGCAGGCTCCTGCACAACGAAGTCGCAGCCGTCGACGCGAAGATTGCTGTGCTGCAGCAGGTAAAAGAGGGGCTTGCAAGGCAGATGACGGCGCTGAGGGAAGAGGAGCTTGAACTAGAGGATGAGCAGGCCGGCATTGGAGAGCTCATCAGTTTGCAGCGGCACAGGCGCGGCATGCCCGGAGCTGGCAATACGACGGTCCCGCAAAAGGGCAGGCTCAGCCTCGATGCTGGTGCTGGTGCTGGGAGCAGCGGGCAGGGTGCAGGTTCAAGCGGTAGTGGTGGCGCCACCGCAGCGGCCCATCACAGCTCTTCCCGCCGGAGAAAGGGCCCCCTGTTCCTCCCTGGTGAACACGACGAGCTGCCCAGCAACGTGGCATTCATGACCCTCGCTGGTCACACGGCGCCTATTACCGCTCTCGACTTTTCCGAGCCGTACGGGACCCTCGTCTCTGCCGGTGCAGACGGCGACGCCTCGACGCGCGTGTGGGACCTCTCCTCGGGCCTGGAAGTCGGGCGTCTCCGCCACGACGCCATGGTCAAGGCGCTGCAGGTCGAGGACGAGCTGTGCATCACGGGCGGGTCAGATGCACGCATCAAGATCTGGGACTTGAGAAAGGTCGAGGACTGGGAGACGCGCCTCGAGATGAAGGCCAGTGGGCAGTGGGGTGGCGGTGGCGCGGCTGCAGCCACGGCGGCCGGGGAGGAGCAGGGCGGCGAAGAGGGCGCAACAGCGATCCGACAGGGTGACGCAGGCGGTGACGAGGAGGGCATGGGCGGCGCCGCAGCAGTGGACAGCCGCGATGAGGCTGACCCTCAGCTGCGAACACTCGAAGGTCACAGCAAGGCCGTGACGGGTCTTTACTTTGACGACACGTGCCTCGTCACGGGCGCGTCGGACAAGACGCTGCGGCAGTGGGACCTCAATACGGGGCAGTGCGTCCTGACAATGGACATCCTCTGGGCGATTTCGAATCCTACTGCCTCGCAGGCGCTGGGCGTGTCTACGCCCACGTCCTCTTCCAATGGCGGTGGCGCTGGCGGTAGTGCTGGCGGGGGCAATTCCCCGGCGGACGACCCCTACGCCTACCCTTCACCCATGGCCTCCCCCGCTCGCCGCCCAGGCCTACACGCAGGCCTCTCCTCCTCCAACCTCTCAGACTGGTCCGGCAACTTCTCCTTCCCCACGCCGCCCCTCTCCGACGGTTCCTGGGAACTCTACACGGACTTTGTCGGTTCCTCTGCGATCCAATTCTGGGGGTACGCCCTTGCCTCGGGCAGCGCAGACGGCGCAGTACGGATGTGGGATATGCGCACGGGGCAGGCGCACCGTACACTCCTGGGCCACACTGCCCCAGTCACGACGCTGCAATTTGATGAGACGCACGTGATTAGTGGGAGTTTGGATAGGAGCGTGCGGATCTGGGACCTCCGCACAGGAGGGATAAGCGATACGATACGCTTTGATTTCCCCGTGAGCGCACTGCAATTCGATAGTAGGAAGATTATGGCTGCGGTGGGGGAGAGCGGCATCGAGGTGAGTGACGCGCGTGTGCACGAGGTAGTTGCCAAGTTACATACTGAACTTACTGAATATTTCTATTGGCTTTCGCCGCCCCACCCCACCCCGCACGCAGGTGTTCAACCGCACAACGCTGCAGCACTCGCACCTCACCATCAATGGCCACACGAAGCCCACGGAACGTCTGCGCTATATGGATAGGTACGCCGTCACGGGTGGGCGGGACGCAGTTGTCAAGGTCTGGGCTTTGTGAGGGAGGCGCGGGGAAGATGGAGAGTGGAGGAGAGACGCAGCTGAGCGGAGGCAGGCGAGGCGAGGCGAGGGAAAAGGGAAGGGAGACGGAGAGGGACTTGCTTCCGGTGTACGGTCTCTGTATGGCCGCACGGCTGGCCTGTGAGACTCGAGAATGGACACGATGTGAATGCGACTTGACCTTTGCTTTGCACTGCGATGCGATGCGATATCATTGCACTCCGAAATGGCCCAGTCCTACCTTTCCCCCTCAGCCCTGCTCCTTGTCCCCGTCCTTCAGCCAAGTAACGCCACCACCCTCTTGAGCTTATACTCCCACCACCGTGCGCGGACGGGATCTTCTCTTGTGAGGAGCGCGGCTAGGCGCATGGCTTTGCGGCGGAGTTGGGTGGACTCCGGTCTCTTGCCTTGCCCCTCAGTCTCACCCTCCATCGGTCCCGAGAGCGACGCCTCGAGCTCGTCGAGGAGGTATTCCAGCGCAAGTGCCGGTACGGGCACGGGTGAGCCGCCCTCTGCATCTGCATCTGCATGGGACTCGGAATCGTCCTCTTGCGAGAGGACGCCCGGCGGGAGGAGGACGGACTCCACCCAGCGGGGGAGGTCGTACCCCGCCAGGATATTGACACTGTCCGTGTTTTTTGGCTGGGCCGCACTCGTACCCAACGCGATGATACCCCGGAGGTAGGCCCATGCCGATGCGTTATTCGGAACAGTGGAGATCCCCGCCTTTGTGAATGCTACTTCGAGCTTGATGCACGCTTGGAGGTGGTCCGCCTCTGCGCTGCCTGATCCCGATTCCTTGGGAGGTGCGACGAGCCCGACGGCAACAGGCCCAGCCTCGGCGCGCCGACTCCCAAATAAGAGGAAGAAGCGGTGGTTCCACGCAGAGTTGTTCCGCGCGTCCGCGACGAGGAGGCTCTGCGTATATGCTAGCTCGCCGTCCCACAGCCAGGGGCGCTTGCCGTCCTTCTCGGCGGCGGCGGCGGCAGCAGCAGCGGCAGAGGGCCCCATCCCGCCGTAGTGCGCAAGCACCCACTGCCTGTACGCCCACGTATGGTAATTCTTCGCATCGCGATCTAGTACCGTGGAGATGAATGCCAGTTCGCGCTTGAGGTCCTCCCCAAAGGGGTCGGGGTCGAGGTCGTTCTCGCCGTCGCGCCCGCCCCCATCCTGCAGCGCTAGGTCCAGCGCAGAGAGGATCAGCCGCCGGTGCTGCCATACCTGATAGGACTTCATATTCCCTCGCGCCATCTCCTCCATCCATGCGAGCTCGCGTCTCAGGCGCGCTACCTTGGGGCCTAGCCCAGCCGTGCCGCTTCCGCCGGATATCGTCCCCTCTGGCCCGTCGACGAGGATGTCAGCGCGGTACGCCCAGATGGAGTACGAGGAAGGGTTGAGCACAGCGAGGTGCGTGGTCAGTGCTAGTGCGCGGGCGCTGAGTTCGCGCTGGGGGTGGAGCGTGCGGAAGAGGTCCATTGCGGATGAGTCTGGGCGGCGGGCACGGGCGACAACGGAGTAGGGTATCAGTCAGTCAAAGAGAGGGAAAGCGATGGTACACACCGGCACAACACACGCCGGACTCACAGGCCGGGTCGTACATGATGGGACAGAGCGGCTCGCCCGGGCCGTCGTCCTGGAAAGTAGGCTGGACATCGGCCCAGCAGTCGGCTTGGGCGTCGAATGGGAGGTAGGGCGCCTGCACATCCGGGTGATCCGGCAGCGTCGAGGTGGATGCCTGTGCTTGTGCGTCTGCCATTAGTATTGTGTGGGGATGGGTTGATTGGTATGGAGCAAAAGGGATGCAAGGGGGGAGGATGACCGAACAACCTCTCTAAAGCACTCTTGTTCGCGTCAAGCGGGAGTCGAACCGGTGAAGGCAGGTGGAGAACAAAGGGACGCACGCGAACACGGCGCGTTCGATTGCAGGCGCGTCACAAAAAGAAGTGGACCACGCCCCGGGAGTTTGAGACGTCCCGAGCACACCCACTCGCGCGGTCCCCCGTACACTCCTTAACCCGCGTTTGTGACAACGACGAGTCCGCGCCATAGCGCGCTGAGCCCGCCAGATGTACAGGGAAACAGGGAATGAGTGCGTTACCCGTTGGACTACGCGGGCACCTCGAAAGCAAAAAGAAGGCAGCCGCACAGACCATGCGGAGGCCCGCGTTCTTCGGCCGAGAGACCGGCGGAACGGAGACTCGTAGGTTGCTCCGAGCTTGCCGCGGTAAATTTGGCGGAAGCGAGTTTCACTCTCAAAAGTCGTGGGCTTTTGGTTGGTGGAGAAGGAGAAGGAGCATCAAGAAGGACGCGCTCATTCCACGCTTCGCGAAACTTAGCCTTCCATACTAGCATTCCGCGGCAGGCCCTCGCCCGACGCAAACTTCGACCACACCCGACTGCTCGAACGCCATGGCAGGCTTCGGCGAAGACGACTTTGTCTCCTTTGACTTTGGAGACGACGGCGACGTGATCACGGGCACGGGCACAGGCACGAGCACGCCTAACGGCAACGGCAAGAATGCACGCGCAGGGCCTTCTCGGCCTTCTACACCCGGATCAGCTTCTGCCTCGGCCACAGAAGGCGGTAAGCAGCGGTCACGCGATCGCGATCGTCGGCGAGAGCGCGACAGGGACAGGGACAGAGACGCGAGTGGCAGAGGGAGTGGCGGTGGCGCGTCGAGGGACAAGGGCAAGAAGCGCAAATACGACGATGACGACGACGATGATGATGGCATTGGGATGACCAAGAAGGAAAGGGAGCGCGCACAGGCGCGAGGTACGCCCTGGAGCGAAAAGGTCAGCTGGCATACAGCCAGGAACGCCGCTCAAATGTGAGTCGGCAGACAAGTTGGTGGCGTTGAATGTATGCTCGATGGAATGTGCTGACCAGACACCTGGACACTTTCCTCCGCCACTGTGCTCTACCCACACCCCCGCCAGGCTGCATCGCGAGATGATTGCCTTTGAGCGGTGGCTCTCACCTACACGTGAAGAACACGAGTGCAGAAAGATGGTCATTGACCTGATACGTGACGCGATCACGTCTCGATGGAACGATGCCAAAGTCTTTTCCTTTGGAAGTCAGGACACCGAGCTGTACCTCCCGCAAGGCGACATCGACCTCGTAGTCGTATCCGACGCCATGGAGTATGACCGGCGGGAATATGTCCTGCGCTGCATGGCCGCCTGCCTGCGGCGCGCCAACCTCGCGACGGACGTACAAGTCATTGCGCGGGCCAAGGTGCCCATCATCAAGTTTGTCTGCACACACGGACGGTACCGCTGCGACATCAGCGTGAACCAGACCAATGGTCTGGATGCGGCCAAGTGGGTCAACAAAGTGCAGGACCGGATGCCGGCCGTGCGCCCGCTAATCATGCTCACCAAGCAGCTCCTACAACAGCGCGGCATGAGCGAAGTCTACACGGGCGGCCTGGGCAGCTTCAGCGTGATCCTCCTCGTCGTCAGCTTCATGCAGATGCATCCCAAGGTCCAGCGCGGGGAAATTGACCCCACGCGCAACCTCGGTGTCCTCTTCCTCGACTTTCTAGAGCTCTACGGCAAGAACTTCGGCTATGACGACACGGGCATCTCCGTCCAAGGCCGCGGCAGCTACTTTTCGAAGGCCAAGCGTGGGTTTCGCGACCCTTACAAGCCGTTCAAACTCTGTCTCGAAGACCCGCAGGATGAGACCAACGATATTGCGCAGGGCTCCTACAACATCGCCCAAGTAAAGTCCGCACTGGCAGGCGCATTTGATATCCTCACGGGCGCCGTCTCAGAGCGTGGATACGAGCTTGCGCGTGGCCGCGGGCGCGCAGGATTAGCGGGCTCGCAGCCCCACTCGCGGTCACAGCACCGCCGCTTTGGTGACGAAGACGAAGAGGCGCGCGAGGCTCTGCGCTCGTCCTCGAATGGCAGCACGGGTCCAGGCGGACTGGGAAAGGATCCGCAGTCCCTCCTTGGTACCATCGTCGGCGTCAGCAGGGAGATGATCAAGCACAGAAAGGATATAGAGAAGCTGTACCGGAGCGGCGTGCTGCAGACGCTATTGGGGAAGCCGCCACCCGGTCGGTCGCCCAGTCCTGGTCCGTCGCATCACAGTCGACGGGAGTCGGAGCGTGAGCGAGAGCAGGACAAGGAGCGCGACCGGCGTAGGGAGCGCAACCACACACGCCCACCCTCGCCTGTCTCGCCGCCACCCAGGATTCCCAGCCCCCCACCACCCAAGAAAGGCGATGGTGATGCCAGTGACGACGGGGTGGAGGCGGTGATTCACGTGAGTAGGGGCAAGAAGCAAGCCGGTGTCAGGCGTGGCAGAGGCAAAAGCCCAGACAATGACGATGATGACGACGACGAGGACGTGGATTCGCGCTATAGCGCACGCGGCAACGGAAACGCAAAGGGCACGACGCGTCGCCCTGCGCTGCTGGACAATGTGCCCAAGGCGTACGTCAGTGAGGAATCCGAGTCCGATTCCCAATCTGGCGAGGACGATGGAGACGGCGGTGCGGAAGCGGAAGTTTCCTCGAGCTCAGGGTCAGGCTCCGGGTCGGAGTCCGGCTCTGGCTCTGCTTCGCCCGAAGAGGGGGAGGTAAGGCCTGCAAAGAAGGCCAAGGCGGGTCGAGGACTCGCGGACAAGGAGAAGCGCAGTCGTAATAAGAACTTCTGGCTGGATAAGGCGGGTGTTTCTTTCGGGCATTATGCGTCGAGCGATGACGCGGACGAGGATGAAGAGGTCGCGGCGGCGTAGGCTGCGCGGTGCGGTTGCGGTGCAGTACGCCGAGTCGAATGTCATATTGTATCCCTCTCATCGTCTGTGCAGTGGCGCGGATAACCATACCATGAATTGCATTGCATCTCTGTGCAACCGGCGCAATCCTTCTCAACCTCTGCAGTTGTCCGACTCGACTCGCCGCGGTGTCTGTCGCCCCGCCCCGAGAACCCGCTAGCTCGCCGCATAGGCACCCGCCCGGCCTTACGGCGCGACACCCGCGCTCCACTTGCTGCGCGGCGTGCACGGGCGGACGAGTCAGCGGACGGGCAGGCAGCAGGCGGGCAGTCGGTGCGTCGGTGCGTCGGTGCGTCGCAGTCGTGGGGCGGAAAGGTCGCGCGCTGGCGGGCTGGCGGGTGGGTGGTTGGTTGGCCATGTGGTCGTCGTAGTGGGGGGCCGACCGACCGAGAATGTGGCCAATTGGGCATGACGAGGGAATGGATGGGCATTGATTGCCGTGGAGGCACAACAAGGGCTTGTTACGTCGACAATTTTGCTTCTCCACCCTTTCCCTCTTCTTTACCTTGCCTTCCATCTGACTCCATTCATCGACACCGACACCGACACCCACCCACACCACACCATGCCCCAGCTCGCCTCGTCGTACCCCTCCTGGGCCAAGCTCCAGCAGCTGGCAAAGGACAAGAACATTGTCCTCAAAGACGCCTTTGCCAAGGACCCCAAGCGCTTCGATCGCTACTCTCACCACTTTGCCGGCGACCGCAACAAGGACGTCAGTCTCCTCCTCGACTACTCCAAGAATCTCGTCGATGACGATGTCCTCGCTGCCCTCTTCTCCCTTGCCAAGGAGGCAAAGGTAGAGGAGCAGCGCGACGACATGTTCGACGGTAAGCCCATCAATGCTTCCGAGGGCCGCGCCGTACTGCACATTGCACTCCGCGACCTCAAGGGCGACTTTACCGCAAAGAACTCGGTTCCCGGCACCGAGGAGGTTCTCCCCGAGCTCGCTCACATCAAGTCCTTTTCCGAGGCAGTCCGCTCCCAGCAGTGGAAGGGATACACGGGCAAGCCCATCAAGTCCATCGTCAACATTGGCATTGGCGGCTCGGACCTCGGCCCCGTCATGGTCACCGAGGCACTCAAGCCCTACGCAAAGCGCGACCTCGACGCACACTTTGTCTCCAACATTGACGGCACCCACATTGCCGAGACGCTCAAGGTGTGCGACCCCGAGACGACGCTCTTCATCGTCGCTTCCAAGACATTTACCACGCAGGAGACGATTACCAATGCCACCACCGCTCGCGACTGGTTCCTCGCTGCGGCCAAGGACAAGGCACACGTCGCCAAGCACTTTGTCGCCCTCTCCACCAATGTCAAGGCCGCAACCGACTTTGGCATTGCCAAGGAGAACATGTTCAAGTTCTGGGACTGGGTCGGCGGCCGCTACTCGCTCTGGAGCGCCATTGGCCTCAGCATCGCCCTCGTCATTGGCTACGACCACTTTGAGGAGCTCCTCCAAGGCGCAAACGAGATGGACCGCCACTTCAAGACGGCCAAGCCAGAGGAGAACCTGCCCTTTATCCTCGCACTCCTCGGCATCTGGTACAATGACTTCCACGGCGCAGAGACGCAAGCCATCCTCCCTTATGACCAGTACATGCACAAGTTTGCCGACTACTTCCAGCAGGGCGACATGGAGTCCAACGGCAAGTTCATCACAAAGGACAGCCAGCGTGTAGACTACCACACGGGGCCCATTGTCTGGGGCCAGGCAGGCACCAATGGCCAGCACGCCTTCTACCAGCTCATCCACCAGGGTACCAAGCTCATCCCTTGCGACTTCCTCGCACCCGTCGAGACGCAGAACCCCGTCGGCGAGCACCACGACATTCTCCTTTCCAACTTCTTTGCGCAGCCCGAGGCACTCGCATTCGGCAAGACGGAAGACGAGGTCCGCGCGGAGCTGTCCGCTCAAGATGCCGGCAATGCCTTCCTCGTCAAGAGCAAAGTCTTCGAGGGCAACAAGCCGACGAACTCGTTGCTCTTCCAGAAGCTCACGCCCGCCACGCTCGGTGCCCTCGTCGCGCTGTACGAGCACAAGATTGCCGTGCAGGGCTTCGTGTGGGGTATCAACTCGTTTGACCAGATGGGCGTCGAGCTCGGAAAGGTCCTGGCAAAGAAGATTCTGCCGCTCCTCCAGGGACGCGACGCCTCCAAGGTGGATGCCGATGGACACGACAGCTCCACGAGCGGACTGATCAAGTACTACCTCGAGAACAGGCCCAAGGCTTGACTGCGAGGGGAGCATGAGGGACCTAGAGGCAGGCTGTGATGCGTGTTTGTACAGGGCGTCTAGAATGTTATTTGCCAGTTGAAAATGGAATTCAATGGAACGGATTGTTTCACCGACAATGGACTGAGTGCAAGTGAAGGTTGCCGTGCGCGCACGCTCGCCGCTCATATGCGATAGGCCGGCTCGAAGATGGTGGCGCTGCGTCGTGGTGGTGGTGGGAGATGTGGCAACGAATCTCGTCAGTTGCGCAGCGCATTTGCCACCTGTCCACTACTAGTCGCCGATCCAATACTCACGCAGGCTCAACACACGGCACATCGCTCACATCCAGGGCTCCGGCCCCCGCCGCCCCGCCCTTATTATTACCCCCCCTCGCCTTTGCACTTGTGCCCTTCCCCGCGCCCCCACCCACCCGCTTCACCCGCACCGTCTCCCCCTCCCTATCCCTCTCCAACGCCTTTCTCATATCATACGCATCCTCATCCCCCCCATCGGCCCCTCCCCCCGCATAATACTCCCTCACCCTCCTATAAACCACGTACTCCAAACTCGCATACAGCCCCACCGCCAGGGAATTACTCGGCCGCACAAAGAGGTCTACGAAGTATGCGCCGTAGGATTCGAGGGGGGAGGTTGCGGCCTCGAGGAGGGACATCATGTGCTTTGCGAGGCCGAGGCGGCGGTAGGAGGGGGAGACGGTTAGTGCTGTGACGTGGGCGTGGCGTTCTTTTTCCGTCGCGGGAGGGTGAGGGTGAGGGCGCCGCGATGACGAGGAAGAGGAGGAGAAGGGCGCAGGATCACGCCCCTCGGCTTTCCCAAAGAGGTAGCCCATGAGTGCGTGCGAACCTACACCTACACCTTCGCCTTGCCCTCCGCTCGTGCTCGTGCTCGCGCTCGCATGCGGATGCTCCGCCACGAAACAACAATCCGGCCACGTCGCCAGATAATTGAGGTAGTACCCCGTCGTGTACGTCTCGGTGAAATGATCGAGGTTCACGCGGTTAAAGGTGAAGAGGTCCGAGGCGCGGAAGGGGCGGAGGGTCGTCATTCCGCTGTGGGGTGGGGGTGGGGGTGCGTTAGAGGGGAGGAGTGCAAAGTAGGGTAGGGTAGGGAGGAGAGAAGGCTGGATTGGAAGGGAGTGCTCAAGAGGTGTGTATGTAGGTGTGTATGTAGGTGTGTGTGTATGCCGGACAGGACAGGGAAAAGGCCGAGAAGAAGCGGTGTACACCCCAGCCCAGCCTGCGTGCTCCACCTGATCCATCTGGCGCGCGCGTTATTCGCATTCACTCCAACACACCACACCACACCACACCACCGCAAAGCGACTCGACTCGACTCGACTCGAATCAAATGGATTGAAAAAGGCGTAAGAAAAAAATAGCAGGGACAGAAGCGAAAGGGGGAAGGGGAAGGAGAATCACAACGGGATCGGGACAGGACGGGCACCGGTCGCAGAGAGCGGGGCAGGGGACCAAGAGCGGGTCGGGGAGGTAGGGCTGGCCAGGACCATGACATGACATGGTTGTAGCATGGTGATGGCGAGAGTCAGGCGCGGGACATGGAGCGCATCGTTCGTGGCGGCGTACATATGAACAGGGGCTGTAGGGGAGGAGGTGGTGGTTGGGATACATGACATGACTTGGCATCGGGTCTGGTCGGATCTGGGCAGGTCTGGGCGGGTCTGGGGTCTGGAGTCTGGTTCTGGGATCGCGCGTCTCTCTGGTCGTCCGTCGGTCAGTGTTCGTCGTCATCGCTTGCGGACCCATATCGCGCCTTTTAGAACATCGTCTGGAAGGCATCGACGAGCTCGTCCCCGCCCGGCGTGGCGGGCACCGACCTCCCATTGGGTCCCACGCCATTCTTGCCAAAGGTGAATCCAGCCCACATGCCTCTCCCGCCATTGGCCTTGGCCCCACCCTTTTCGCGCACATTCTCGACGTTGCGCTGCTTCTCCTGCACCTCCTTGTACTTGGCCATGTCCTCGGGGTTCTCAAAGTCATCAAAGTAGTACGTGTCCAGCTCGTTTTGCAGCTGCGGGACAAAGGGCGGGGTGGGCGCACCCGCAGACGGGTTCCCGCG
Source organism: Quambalaria eucalypti (assembly GCA_004016185.1). Classification (NCBI taxonomy): domain Eukaryota; kingdom Fungi; phylum Basidiomycota; class Exobasidiomycetes; order Microstromatales; family Quambalariaceae; genus Quambalaria; species Quambalaria eucalypti. Next base: position 44,063 of record RRYC01000255.1, read on the forward strand.
CAGCAGCTTGAAGTCCAGGGGTGCGAAAAAGGGGTGGGACTGCACCTGGTCCAGAGAGCCATAGCGGCGCTCGGGCGTGTCGATGAGCCGCTCAATCGAGTCCCACGCCACATCCGTAAGGTTGAACTGCAGGTCCTCCTTCTTGGTGTACACGGGCCGGTTCAGCACGCGCTTCCAGTTCTTGAGATTGGCCCACGTCTCTTCGGGGCTGCCGCCTGAAAAGGGTGGGAAGCCGCACAGGAACTCGAAGAGCATACAGCCCAAGGACCAGTAGTCTACCGAGTAGCCATACGACTTGCCGCGCAGCACCTCGGGCGCCATGTAGTCTGGCGAGCCCACGACCGAGTCGGCATAGTGCGGGTTGCCGGCGCGGAAGGCCTTGTACAGAGAGCCACGCTCGGCGGGCGTGCGGTACACAAAGTCGGTGTCCTTGACCTTGTCCAGTCGGTGCCTCAGCGACTCGATGCGGCCCGGGTTGAGCGCACCGGCAGCCAAGCCAAAGTCGGTGAGCTTGATGTGGCCAGAAATGTCAATGAGGAAATTCTCGGGCTTGAGGTCACGGTGGATGTAGCCCAGCTTGTGCACCTCGTTGACGGCAACGAACATCTCGGACATGTAGAAGCGGGCGTGCTCCTCGCGCAGGACGCCGGCATTGTTGAGCATGGTACGGAAGTCGCCACCGGGCACGTACTCCATGGCGAGGTAGACGTGCTCCTCATCCTGGAAGGCGTACAGCAGGCGCACCAGCCAGGGCGTACGGGTAGCAGTGAGAATGTCTCGCTCGACGAGGACGTGGCGCACCTCGTCCATCTTGACCAGTGTCCTCTTCCTGAGCTTCTTGAGGGCGCAAATCTGGCCCGTCTCGCGCTTGCGTGCCAGGAACACCTCGCCGTAGCCGCCCTGGCCGACCTGGGTGATAATGTGGAACTGCTGCAGCTTGAGCTTGGTGCGCCTCTTGCGCAGCAGGGCGCGCTCCCGGCCAAAGTAAGATGCTGCGTCCTTCGCATAGCCTTCGCTGCCGGGCACCGTCGTCATCTGAAAGTGCTGCAGGCGTTCTTTGCGGTCGGCGAGGTATCGGAGGTTGTCAAAGTAGTGGTTCAGGAAGTCTGGGCGGGGCGGCAGGAGAAGGACAAGGTCAGTTGCGTGTGCGCGCGTACACAAGACTATATGCTCTCCACCCCCGTCGTGGTACTCACAGAGCTGGCATACATTGGCCTTTCGGCGCACCTCTGGCATGTTTGAAATCTCAATCTCAGACGCCTGAAGCCCCTCTCCTCGGGTCCAGCTCCTCCAGCTGCCCTTGCTGTCTTCGTTGGCGGGTGCTGCCAACTTGGCATTCCCAGCAGTAGCCGCATTGGCGCTGCTGCCATGGTCAACCCTTGCACCTGGCGTGGCAAGGTTGCCATTGTTGTTAGTACTCTGCGCGAGGTTGTTTGCGCTGTTGCGAATCTTCATCTGGCGGGGCGGGGCAATGACCGACTCGGTGTGGGCGTGTCCATGGCCATGAGTGCGCTGGTTTTCCGTGGCAGGGGCAAGGTCCTTTGCCTTGGACTTCTTGGGGCTGCCAAAGAGGTCGAGCTTGGAGGGCATGCCTGCTGCGTCAGAGGGTGGTGTCGACGAGGCCGAGTTGGCAATGTTTCCAGAGGAGTTGCTCTGCGGGAGCAAGACGCGACTGGCTGGTTGCGTCATGATGCTGGGAAGCAAAAAGGGAGGCGAGCTGGGCAAGGTGGGATGGACTCGACTTCGTACAAGTCGGCGTTGGCGTCGGCGTGAGTGTCGGTCAGGTCAGCCCGGGCTGATTGATTGAACCGCAGTGGCGCCGCGTTGCGTGTTGGTTCGTGGTTGTGTTGCCCGAGCGGTAAACAAGGGACGCGTCGCGAGGGTAAGGGTAAGGTGGGGCGGGTGGCGTCGAGTAACGACTGAAGAAGAGAGTAGCGTGGGTATGAAGAGAGTGGAGTGGATTGACGGAATGGATGAACAAATGAAGGATTCTAAGGGGAGCAATCAGTAACGGACAGAGAAATGGGAGGCCAAGAAGTGAGGGCAAGTAGACGTCTGATTGGGAGCAGAGGCGCAGGCGCAAATCGGATCTTAATGCCGGGCCGGTGCGTGGCGTGGATGTGCGTGTGGATGTGGAGATGCTGGGTCAACAGGAGGGGCTGGTAGATGCTGAGGATGCCGTCGATGCTTGGGATGCCGGAGATGTTGGTGGCTGGCTGTCAAGGTCGTCTGTCAATGCCCTCTGCGTCGTCGTCGTCGTCGTCGTGACATGTGCCACGCTTTACCACCTGTGCCCCTCTGACCTCACCTCGCAACCAGACCTTCTTCGCGACCCAACCAATGTCCCTCGTCACGGTCTTTGCTCGCGGGGGTTTCGCCCTGGTGCTTGGCCCCTGGCGCTTGGCCTCTGGCGCTTGGCCTGGCCCCAACACCTGGCCCAACACGTCGACACACCGACACCGACACGCGACAAGTCAGCAAAGCAAGCAAGCAAACGCGGCCCGCCTGTCGGTCATCAATCAACAACACTTTGGCCTTGCGCGCGCGCGCTCGCGTGGGCGTGGCGTGGCACGTGTTCAGGGTGAGTCACGTGCGCATCCACACGGAAGCCAGACGCGTCGCGTGGGGGTGTTGGCAAGTTGGCAAGTGGGTGGGCGGGCGGGCGGGCTCTCCCTGGCCCAACATCGTCAGCGACGACCCAGTTCGCTACTTTCCGCCATACGATACGATCACCACCAACTTGACCTCCTCCCCCTCACGCAACGCATCATGTCGCTACGCACACCCCGCCACGACTACGGCCCGACGGCCACGCCCGCACGCTATGCCACCCCCAAGGCCAATATGCTAGGCTCCAGCCTCAACTACGGGGGCACCCCTGCTGGCGTTGGCGTTGGCGCGGGGTTTGGCTCGACTTCGATCTCGCACATGAACCCACTGAACGCCAGCGCCGGCCCTTCTTCCTCTTCCGGCCCCGTACCGCACACATTCGACTTTCTCCAGCACCCCCTCTTTGCCGACCCTGAATCCCTCCATGCTGGGGGACTGCAATTCGAGGGGTTCTACGCCAACGTCGCGGCCTTTAAGCAGCGGTTGGACGCCTTTGTCGAGGAGAGCTTTGCGCGGATTGAAGAGGCAAAGGATAGCCAGACTTTGATCAAGGAGGAGCAGAAGCAGCGGATTAGGAGCATGGAGAAGATCACCGAGGGGGAAAAGAAGGCGCAGAAGGACCTCTTTGCTAGTGAGTGGCAGTGTTGTGCCTGGTGCATTCCCTCCCCAATTCACTCACACTAACCCACCGCTTCCCCCCACCCCACCCCAAAGCAATCGCCGCCGAACGCGAAGACGACGCGGAAGCCCGCCGCGTCCAAGCCGAAAAAGACCGGTACGTCCGTCGTCTCCACACGCAGCTCACGGAGATCCAATCCGAGCTGGAGGACCTCCGTCGCACCCTCTCCAAGCGGCAGAGCGACCGTTCTCGCGTGTCCGGCAAGATCCAAGCCATGGCGCGGCTGGACATTCCCGAGCGACTCCTCCTCGAGAGTCGCACAGCCTGCCGAATCTTTTCCCCCGCAGACGATTTCGTCGCATTTGAATTTACGCATCTAGCGGCGAGCGACCCACAGGAAGTGGCGTATTTCGTGCTGGGCGTGGGGAAACGAATCTATACGTGCCCCGTCGTGCAACCTCCCGTGCCCGACGCGACGGTCAAGGCGCTCTTGGCGGATCTGAACAACTCGAGGAAGCCGTACCCCTTTATCAAGCAGATGAGGAAGCTGCTCAAGGCGCGCATCGAGGCGGGCGCAAGGGCAAGTGGCACGCCGGAAGAGGCCGTGCGCAGCATGGGACTCGGAAACGACTGAGGCGGCGGGCATGTCCTGTCCCACGCTGATGTCCCCTGTCCCCGTCCTTGTACTTGTACTTGTATCCTCGAGCTTCGTTTCCTGTCGTCTCTCCTGTATACCGCCCGGGCCGATTGTCAATTACATGTCGCCGAGTTCTTTCCAGAGTCTTCAATCTTTGACTGTGTGCGTGTGCCCATGTTGCGATCCATTTCCTGGGAGTACATAAGTAGTCAGTAGCGCAGCAGACTCTGCAAAGCATTACGGCTACGAAAGAAGAACGGGAATGGACGACGATAACGGCAAGGACAGACAACAAGAGGGATGGGTTTGTGCGGCTTTTAGAAAGAAGGACGGGCAGAATAGTACATGTAACGTCTGACAGAAGCGGACCACAGACAAGAAAAGAGGAAAAGGGAAGAAAAGGCCAAGAGCGTTTCGTGGCGGGGAAATCCAACCTGGCGCGTACTCTACACAAACGACGGCCGCGCATACGCATCGATGAGGCGCCAGAGCTGCTCTGCATTGTCCTCCCCTGGTGACAGGGAGCTCTCACTCCCGCTCCCGCTCCCACTGCCACTGCCACTGCCATTGCCACTCGGGGGTGTATCCTGGGCCTCTGTCTGCGCCTGAGCCTGCGCCTGCGTACGTGTCGAAGCCTGCGAGGACGTAGTGCGCGATTCCGAAGCGTCGTTGATGAGCTTCGACAGCAGCCGTTCCAGATCGGAGTCGATTTGCGATGCCGTTGGCGGACCTGTCAGGCCACTCACACCACCCACGCTGCTTCCGGCGGCACTCGCAGGCGGCTGAAAGGCATTGTCCCCGCCGCCGCTGCTGGTGTTGGTGGTCCCACCACCACCGCCACTGCCAGCGTTGCCACTGCCACTGCCCGCGCCCGTGCCCGTGGATGCTGACGCGTTTGTACTCGGGCCGCCTCCGACGCCGTGGTCCTCGGATGTGTCACCCGCGTGCGTGTACAGACCCTCGAGATTCTCTGCGGCGTCTGCGTTATTCTGCGTGCCGTGGTTGCGTGAGTCGACTTCCTGCACCAGGCGATTGATAATGTGCTTTGCCGTCGAGTAAGAGTCGGAGTCCGTCGGGGGAAAGGCATTGGTACGCTTACTATCTTCGAGAAGCGCCAGCGCCACGACAATCTCCTCGCGCAGCCGCGTCGTCTCCTCGGTATCGCGGATCCCCTTCTTGGTGAGCTCGAGGAGATGCATGCACAGAAGCATCGCGGCGTTGAATGCGTGCAGTCGCACCGGCCAGTACTTGCCGATGGGCGTACCGTGCGACTGGACACTCTGTCGGCAGAAGATGACCATTCGGGCAGCATCGACGGCGGCTTTGACCGAGGGTGCGTACTTGGCCTCGTGGTGGCCACGAATCAGGTAGGCGCGGTGAAGGATGACCAAGCGGTGGTGCACTGCCTCCAGTACCATGAAGCGCGACGTAGCGAGGTGAGGGTGCAGCTGCTCCTGGTCACGCACGTAGCTGAGATGTTCTGATTCGCCGTCTAGACGCAAGTATACGGGCAAGTCATCGATGATCTTGCGCCACTTGGCATCGAAATTCAACAGGTCACGGTAGGTCGGCGTCTTGCCCCATGCGTATGCATCGCAAATGTCGGCACACACTTTGGTGACCGAGTAGATAAAGGGCCATATCGAGCCGTCGGATGGAACACCAGGGGCATGCTCGGGCGGCAGCTTGTACGGATTGGGGCCCGTGCCATCTGGTAGATCTGTTTCGTCAAGGTTGAGCGGGAGCGCAGTGTCCCACTGACCCGGGACGGCGTGGTAAATCTTGTCTGTATGCGAGCTCTGGATCCAGTCTTGTGTGACGAGAAAGTACCAGATGCGCCGTCCATGCTCCCGCACGAGATGGGATCGATCTGGCAGATGAAGACTGTCGAAGCCGCCCATGCCCAACCTGCCGTTGGGGGGCATCAGCGCCTGACGAACCATGTCCTCGTGGCTTGCTCCAAACATTGTCGCTGGCTCGACTTTGGTTGCAACTGGATTCGGCTCTTGAGGCGCAGCAGCCTGAGCATCTGCGAGCCAGCGAGCTTCGTCTTGTCGCGCCGAGCCGAGCCGATGTAAACCGAGGCACTGCGCAATGCGAATGGCGAGGGCCATCGTTGTTGAAGTCTGCACCATGCGCCCTTGACTAGCGTAGAAGTGCCGGCCCGCTGTGAGTGCCATGAGGCAATTGAGACTTGGCGAGCCGGTAAAGTCTGCCATGGACAAGAGAGCCTCCCCAGTGGATTGCCACAGTTCAATGAGACCCGAGATGTTCTCTTCCCGTTCTACAATGGCTCGGTCTACGATGTCCGCCGGCTCGGCGATATCAGCCGCCAGGACGAGGAGGTGAAAGACGAGAGCCAAGAAGCTTACGTCGATGTTCTCAATGTCGCCGCCGTCACGCTGCTGCTTAAAGCGTGTCATCTGCACACTGACGAGCCGCGGGCTTGCGCAATGGCCGACGCCAATGAGGAAGCCTCGCAGCGCCGCATTTAGCAGGAAGTCGACATTGTCGTCGGTGGGGAGAAGGTTCAATGCTTCTCGAATCGCCTCGGGTGTCGGTCGAATGGAAAAGGGGAAGCGGATGCCGGAGAGTAGGTTGGTCGCACTGTTCGCCAGACCCGCCATGTTGCGCGCAGTGGATGGGTGATGCTGGGCGATCATGGCTAATGCATCGGCAGCCATGCCCCTCTCGCTCTCGGAAGCGTTGGCGAATTGGTTCTGGAATACAGCAGCCAGTTGCTGACTCGCGGCAGCGGCCTCTTCTGTGCCGTGACCACGGCCGGTGAGGAGCGACTCGAGATGGGCAGTAGAGCCATTGGGAAACTGTCCGTGGCCGTCGTTGAAAAAGGGATGCTCTTCACCGGCTTGGGCTCTCTGATGCGCCAATTGTGCCTCGAGCCGTGCGATGCGTTCGATCATTGCCTGGCTCTCGGGATTGAGACCGCCAGTGCTCGTTGTCGGGAAAGGTGGTGCAAAGGCATTTGTTGCTGCCGGCCACGAGGTTCCAGAAGTGCTAGTGCCGGGAGGTCCGACGGCTTCATTGGACCATGATGGCGGATTGGGCTCGCCCTCGGCAGCCCAGGTACAAGCACCAACGACGCCATGCTTCTTGCACGGTCCACAAAGAGGCCTCGCCTTGTCGCACTTGACCTTCCGTGCCTTGCATTGCAAACAGGTATTGATCTTTCTCCGCTTCGGATGACCGGAGCCACTCGGTGACGGTGCTGATCGTGTCTTGGAAGACGACTGCGGGGGCGTCTGTTGGTTACGATCATGTGACGGGTCTGCACCCTGTTGATCTTGGTGATTCTCTTGATGATAGGGTTGGCTCTGCGAATCGCCTTGATGTTGTTGCTGCTGGTGTTGCTGCTGCTGCTGCTGCTGCTCTTGTTGCTGTTGTTGATGGGCTTGATGGGCTGCAGCAGCAGCTTCGACGGCTTGTTGTGCAGCCTCTTCTGTTTGTTTACGAAGCTGCTCTGCGTCGGGGTGAAACGCGCCATCATCCTCTGCGGTAGGCTGCTGCGAAGTGTGGTCTACCGAGAGCGACTGATTTGGTTGCGGTGGCGTCTGAATGTGCTCGGCGCCATTTGTGGATGGATGATGGCCGTCTTGCTGGCTTTGGTGCTGCTGCTGCTGCTGCTGTTGTTGTTGCTGCTGTTGCTGCTGCTGCTGCAATTGCTGTTGTTCTTGCGCCTGATGAGAGGCGGCTGCGGCGGCTGCCACTGCAGCGATGGTGGCAGCTGCAGTCTCGTCGTTGTCCATGTTGAGGTGTCTAGTGCCTGTGTGGGGAGCGAACTGAATCCAAGTCAGCACATTTGCAAGCTACGCCATCTCTTGTAAGAGACTGATAGGGAAAAGGCACGCAGCCATCGACAGAATCGGGCGTCGCTGGATGCATCCGGCCTTCCAAATGGTTGCACAGCCATTCTGCCAAGGTAGAAACGCAGTTGGACGTTGGCACTGGGTTACATTGGAGATAGCTCGACCCCTGAAGTCGTGACGACGACGATGACGACGACGACGACAATGGCTGCAAGTCGCATTTGGCGTCGCTGGGCATACATCCAGCTGGTTGCCGTCTCGTCGTTGTTGAGCATCCATCCGGCTGGTCGCCGCCTCGACGTCGTTGAGCATCCATCCAGCTTGGGATCCTCCCATCGTCGCCGCTGAGCGACGCATTCAGCATGCATAGGTGGTTTGGCGGTACCAACGCTCCTATTGCAATCCGGAACAGGGGGGCTTGACTCACTGATTTGACTGTGTGTGCATGGACTGCGACTTGGAGAGGAAGATCTCCAAGCGCGTTGGGCGCGCCCGTATGAGGAGCATTGTCGGCCGGGGTTCGCGGCGACGCAACTTCGGATCCGAATGGCTGCTTAGAAACCCAGGGCGCGGCGCTGCCCGCTCGTGCCCGACGCCCGACGGCCGCGGCTCGCCACTCGCCACTCGCCGTGGGCCATAGCAAAGCAGGTCGAAGATCCTCGGCGGCCACGGCTCACGGGCTCACGGCAATGCCGACTGACGACGACGACGACGACGGAAATCACCATCGCCAAAGGCACAACCAACACATCGCCATACCTACCACCACCGCACACCGCCCCACCCACTCACCCCATAGCCCACCATGGTTCTCGGTCTCTCCGGCCTCAGCGCCGCCAAGTACGTGCAGAGCTCCCCGCTCCTCCTCCGCTTTGTCAAGCCCGTCGCAAACGCCTATGCATGGGCAGCAGGATACAGGCAGCTGGGCCTCAAGTACGATGACCTCCTCATCGAGGAGAATGCCAACACCCAGCGTGTGAGTAGCGTGGTCGCTCGTCTGCCGCAAAAGGGGGCATTGGCGTCTGCCGAGGCAGAGGCGAGCGTGCTGGCATTCAAGCAAAGTGCTTCGTATACTGACGTCTCCATCCACCCCTTCCCTGCCCTGCCCACCTACACAGGCAATCTCCCGTCTCTCCGAGCGCGAGACCTACGACCGCGCTTTCCGGCTGAGGCAGGCCTCTCAAATGTCGGTGCTCCACCGTGAGCTCCCCAAGGAGAAGTGGCTGAACCCCGAGGAGGTGAGGATTCTCGAGGGGCTCAGCACCCGCACGCCGCCTCGCGCTCATACTGACGCATGCATTTGCCACTCCCTTGCCACTCCCTTGCCACTCCCTTGCCACTCCCTTGCCACTCCCTTGCCACCTTGGCCACCTCTCCATCTCTACAGGACAAGCGCTACCTCACGCCCATTGTCGAGGAGATTCAAAACGAGGAGGCAGAGCGCGCCGCCTGGGACACCGTCAAGGTCAAGAAGTCCTCTCACTAAGCGGTCGTCGATGATTCGTTTCGCAGGAGGCGAGGCTTGGCAGCAAAGGTGCGCATGAGAGGAGCGCGCGCGGCCTTGACATGATTTCGGATCATGATTTGCAGGAGCGAGGGTTGATGCGAATGATAATGCCGAAAGATATAACAGCAAGTGTCAAGCCAAATCTGGGTGATTGTCAACGAGCACAGGCGCTGCGGTCAGGTAGTAAGTCTGCAAGGTGAGGCCAAGCCGCACCGTCATGGATGAGCAGAGGCGAGTGTATGCGCTTCTTTCGTGCACGCCAGCCACCACACCACGCATACATGCTACATTTCGTGGCCGACATTAGCACATCTACAAGGGTCATGCGAGGCCAGTGAAACAGACCTCCCTCTTTCTCCGCCTCACATCGAGCAAAAATTGCCATTGGACCGCAATCCGCCACCACTCCCGTTGCCGTTCCTCATCACATGCTCTGCCCAAACAGTCTTCCGTCCCAGCACAAGGCCTTGATCAACTACAGTCTACCCGCGACCGACATCATTGCCAAGGCAGATGCAGGTAAGACTGGGTTGTACGCAGACGTCATCTCCATACCTGGGCGTGGCGCAGGCGACGCCATCGGCGGGTGTGGGATCGTCGCATCCGCCGCTTGCGTCGATGCGTGTGCATGCGCATGGACGTGTGGATGAGGCGTCAGATCCTCGTCCCCGTCCCCCTCCTCCTCCTCCTCCTCCTCCTCCGCCGCCGCCCCCTCTGCATCCCCCTCCATCTCCAGCGCAGTACTAGCCTCCAAATCGAGGTCCTCCTCTTCGGGGATTTCGACGCGCAGAAGTGTTCGCGGATCGGGAATGACGAGTTTCAGGGGCAGGATCGCAAAGAGGCAGATGCAGAGCGCTTCGGGGAGACAGAAGAGGGTGTAGAACTGCGGTGCGGTGCGGTGCGGGCGGGTGGGCGTGTGCGTGTCAGTGTCAGTAAGCTCAGCAAAGCCCCACCCGGAGAAAGCGATGTAAGTACTGCACTCACCGCCCCGGAAGAGTGCAGCCAGGCGTACCGCCCATCGAAGAAGAAGGCTGCGCAGCGGTACAGTGCCGGCAGGGCAAGTGCTACAGTCATCATGGTCAAGGCGAGGAGCTTCGACTTTTCCTTTGCGTCGTCGTAGTGCGTGCCTGGCGTTAGGCGGAAGTTGGCTGTGGGCGATGAGGGTGCGGGTGCGGGTGCGAGTGCGTGTCAGCGGGGACGAGGATTGTGCATTCCGAGCGCACACCGCGCACTCCGCTCAACTCACATGGCTCGCACGCCCACGCTATGAGAATGGCAAGGAGGTGTATGATGAGTACCGCGCAGGAGAGGAGCACGGCATCGAGTGAGAGCATATGTGCCCAGCGTGCAGCCCAGGGAGCGAGGCGCACCACGGCTGTAGTCGTCAGTGAGGGCACGGCGATGCCCAGCGCAGTCAGCATTCCCGCGACGGGCTGTGTTGCGTCCGTCAAGTTTGTGAAGGTGAAAGTGAAAAGAGTCAGTCAGTCAGCGCTGATCTCCGCGGAGTACCTACCCTGCCATCGGGCTTGGAGACGCAACTCACCACGGCAGTCGTAGGCCATATTTTGAGGAGACCAAACGCGATGGAGTTCTTGGGATGATAGGACGCCATCCCGTCGCTGAAGAGGCGCATGATGGTAAAGTACTGCCGGGTAGGCGGGCGGGCGTCGAGTCAGCCGTGGCATATTCTTTCCCCTTGCCCTCTGCGCAAAGAAGACTCACCATTCCCCCGAGTCCACCAAGGAGAGCCACGCCCCGCGTCCACCCCGCAAACGTCCCTAGTTCCGCAAAGAGATATGCTTCCCCAGCGTCATCCGCATGTGCGTGCGGAGCATGTCCCGTCCCGGCCTTGCCCCCCTCCTGCTTCTGCAAGTGTGAGCTTGAGTGCGAGTGCACCTGCACATGCACAGGCCGCATCCCCACCCCGAAATACAGTACCCTCAACCCCACAAAGACCGGAACAAACCAGACTTGACTGGCTGCGGCGGAGGTACCCCTCAGGCGGCGCCACGCCAGGCAGAGGAAGAGGAGGACGTACAGTGCGAAAAAGGGCGTAGAGGGGGAGAGGAGGCCGTCCCGCCCTACAGGGCCAGTCTCGCTCGGTGAGACACCAAGGACTGGGCCGATGGTACGGAGTATGTCACCCAGGGAGGCGTCGGAGGCGTTGGAGGCGGTAGTCACTTTGGAGAGGGTGCTGTGCGTGTGTGTGTGCGCGTGCGTGTAAGGCAAGTGCGAATGCGAGGTCCCGGGCGGGAGACGCGCCGGCGTGGGTGTATGCGTGGGCGTGGGTGTCGGCGTGGGTGTCGGCGTACGAGGGAGAACGTCCCGCCCTAGGAGGGGAGGAGAAGGCTCGAGGTCCAGCTCGAAAGGCTTGTCTCCGTCTCTGTCTCTACTATAGGTTACCTCAAAGGGAGATAATCTCAGGATGGGCGCGTCGAACATGGTGGCGTGGCGGTGGGGGCCGTGAGGAGATGTGCGTGTGCGTACCTACCGAGGTAGCGCGTGGGGAGTGGGTGGGTGGGTGTTGTAGCGCGAGGAATCCGAATCCAGGAGGTCAAGAAGGTTTAGTAGGAGGGGGAAGGTTGTGCGTTTTGATGTGGTGTGAGGTGGTGCGGTGTGATGCAATGATGAGCAGCAGCCTCGGAACGAAACGACATGAAACGACGAAGCCATTCATCCACCCACCGACATATGTACCTCCGTGTCAATAGGAACCAACCCCTGCCCCTCTCGTCCTGCCCGCGTGTCGTGCCGCGGCAAAGCAACGCGTGCTTGCTTGCTCGCTTGCTAGCCGCAACGAAGCAAAAGCCCTTCCCTCTTCCCTTCCCTTCGCCACTTACGGTTTGCGGATTGCCGCTTGCCGTGCGGCGTGAGGTGTGCGGCGGAGGGCCGGACGGCTTTCATTAACGAGTCAGCAACAACAAAAGTGGTGTGCGGCGCGGCGCGGGAGGACACGGCCTGACCTAGTCCGGCCAGTCCTTTCATTTCATCCCGTCACTTTTTCAGTTACGAATATGTAGGCAGGTAGCAACCGCTCGGCCAGAGATGGCGCGGGCGCGTCGTTTGCCTGGCTGGCCGGCCGGCCGGCTGGCTGGCTAGACTGTCCCTCTCCGCGTCGTGAGGGCAAACCGCAAACCGCAAGACTGCAAACCACAAACGCAAACGGAGCGTGCCCATCCACCCACACACCTACAATACCTTACAATACAAGTGTTGCTCCCGGTGCGCTTTTCCCCGACGAGGCGACTGCTTTGCCTCTTGAGCTTGGACTTGAACTTGGACTTTTGTTGAACTTGAACTTGAACTTGAACCTTTGCTCCTGCCCGCAGTGACCCGCCGGACATAGCACGGCACAAAACAGTCAGTGAGCCAAATCGTTTTGCTCTCACGGTCAGGTCAGGCTTAGGGTCCAAAGGGTCCAAAGCGTGGAGATCGATCGATCGAGGGAGGGAGCGAGGTGTTAGGCATTGCCCGAACAGCACAGCATAGCACAGCACAGCACAGCACAGCACAGGGCGAGATAAGGTCTGCTTGGATGCTTATTCATTGCTATGCGATGCGATGCGATGCCACGCCACGCAAGTACTATTCACGCGACCATGAAGACGTCGCTGTCGCTCCTCGGTGACCTCCCCTTTTGCTTCCCCTTCTCTAGTCGTACAAAACCTCAATGACGACGCAGGACGACGTGATATTCGCTTCGCAGCGTGGTTCTGTGAGGTGCGGTGCGGTGCGGTGCGGTGCGGTGAGGGAGAGGGTGCAATGCAATGCAATACGGGCGGTGAGTGCGTTGCTCCACCTAGGTAACCTAGTCCAGTATCAATGACCGCCATCCACCACTCACCAAGTGTAATCGTCTGCGTCCCATCAATGAGGATCGCAGGCCCCAGCACCTTCTCACCGGGCACCAGCTCACTCAAGGGTACAATGGGCGTATCCACCCGTCCCTTTTCGTCAAAGTAGACGCTCTTCTTCGCTGCGTTTTGGACGGCGCGCGCAGTTTTAAAGCCACCTTGTTCGGCCTTGAGGCGCGCAAACTCAGCGTGCACAGACTCCCCCAGAGAGTCAAAGGACTTGCCTATGCCGCGGACGCGAACATCGTCGATGATAATGGGTTTGTCGAGGGTGAAGCCGAACTGGAGTTGTGCGGGGTGCGAGGGGGACGTGATGTGAGCAAATCGTGTGTCCGCCCTGTTGTTCCCACCAGCCTCGGGGGGCTCGCAGACTCACCTCCTGCGAATACGTATCCACGAATCTCTTCTCGACTGCCTCCCATCCCTCATCAGGCTTGAGCGTCATCAGCGCCGTATCCGTCCCGTCATACCTCATATTCAAAAGCGGCTCAATCCTGATTCGCTCCTCGTCGAATCCCTGTTCCTTGAGTTCACTTCGCACAGCCTCTTCCAGGACTTTGGCCCGCGCGTCAATCTGCTCGACCGCACCGTCCACGCCCCACCGCTGGGAGGAGGGCTCCTGCCGCTCAAAGACGCGGTCTGCGAGGGCCATGCCATGCGCCGAGAGAAGACTACTGTACTTGTGTATCAGGACCGTCTTAATTCCGAGGGAGCGCGCAATCGAGCAGGCATGCTGCCCCGCAGCACCACCAAAGGCCTGGAGGATGTGCTTCGACGCAGAGTAGCCGCGTGCCTCTGTGAGGGAGCGGATCGGACGACACATCGTTTCATTGGCGATGCGGATGAAGCCCTGCGCTACCTCATCGACGGACATGTCCTTGCCCGTCTCGTTGTTGATCTGCTGCGTCAGTTGCTGGAAAGCTTTGGTGCTCGCCTCGACGTCCAGTCCCTCATTCTCATTGGGGCCAAAGATCTTGGGGAACATCTCGACGGCCAAATGGCCCGTAACGACGTTTGCGTCGGTGATGGCGAGGGGTCCGCCCTTGCGGTAACACGTGGGTCCCGGGTGTGCCGCGGCGGATTCCGGGCCCACGACAAAGAGACCATTGCGGAAGAAGAGGCGGGAGGACCCACCCGACGCAACGGTATTGACATCGAGCTGCGGCGACTGAATCGTAACGCCCGCGAGCGTCGTCTCGAATACCTGCTCGTATCGGCCTGCAAAGCGGCTGACGTCCGTGGAAGTCCCGCCCATGTCCAGGCCCAGAACGGGCCGCCCGTCCTTTTCGTCGTATCCGGTCAGTGCCATGCCCACGACGCCGCCTGCCGGACCCGAAATGATACTCTTGAGACCGCTGAAGTGTTCTACGGAAGTGAGCCCCCCGTCGCTCATCATGAATTCGACGCGGGTACCAGATGTGCCGTCCTTGAGGGACGAGTCAAAGCCGGAAAAGAAGGACTCGATGTAGGTGTGGAGGACAGGCGTGAGGTAGGCGTCGGCCGTCGTCGAGGTGCCTCGCGGTACGGCCTTGATCATGGGCATGAGCTTGGAGCTGAGGCTGACGTGCTCGAAGCCAATTTCCCTGGCCACTTCTTCGACGAGCTGCTCGTGGTCGGGAAAGGTGAAGGAGTGGATGAGGACGACGGCCAGTGCGCGGATCCCCTCGTCGTAAATCTTCTGCAAGTCTGCCTTGAGGACGTCCCTGTTGGGCTTCTTGAGGATGGCCACGGCCTCGCCGCTTACGCCGCGAACAATGGGGGCATCTGCACCGTTGGCGTCGGCCTCGTCGGATGGAGGCGGCAAGTCTGAGCCCTTGTAAGCTTCCTTGATGGTACCATCTTCATTGAAGCGGATCTGGTTCTCGGCGAAGTTGGGATCCGAGGTGAAGCCGACGAGGGTGACGCGCTCGTCGACTTCGTATACTTGCGAGTACAGTACGTCGGGTTTGCGAATGGCAAGGTCGAAGATGGAGGGACGTGATTGGTTGCCAATGGCGATGAGGTCCTGGGCGAGAGGCGCGAGGCACGGGCGGGCAATGCCAGCATACAGTCAGCCAACCTGTGCGGGTGCGGCGTCGGTACGACGTATATATGCCTCGTACTCCCCGCCCCTGGTCCAACGCACCTTGAACCCCTTTGTAGTAACCAGCGCATGTCTCTCCCCCTTTCTCTCCAACAACGCATTCGTCGCCACCGTAGTCGACAACCTAATATACTCAATCCCCCCCGTCTCGAGTTTCTCCTCCCTCGGGATCTTCCTCCCCTGGTGAATCTCAAGGACGCGGCGAATCGCCTCCCGCGGGGCATCACTGTAGTTCTTTGGATCGACGCTTAGGAGCTTGATGACGATGGGGTCGCGGTTGGGGCAGGTGGCGATGCAGTCGAGGAAGGTGCCGCCGCGGTCGAGGTTGAGGCGGAGTTTGGGGGGTGATTTGGGAGGGGAGGTGGGGGAGGGCATGGTGGCGGGGAGTGAAGACGAAAGGGGGATAGATACCGGTCAAATGGGGGGAAACAAGACTCAACGTCGCAGGATGTAAAGAGGGAAACCAGGTATCACTTGTCATTCACTCACTACGTTGACGTAAGTAAGGCACGTCAGACCTTCTCCTTGCCGTTACCGTTGCCGTTGCCGCGCCTGCTGACTCGGCAGAGCATCTCGCCGCATCTCGCCCGCATCGCCGCCTATCTCCTCCTCGCCCTGTGGCACGGGCCACATGGCACACTCACGCGCACAAGTACGCTGCATCGGCGAATCACGCCGGCCGCCTACAGGGACCAAGAAGCAAGATTCAGTCAATGCCACGGCACACAACGTCTAGTATTACAGTCAGGTCACAGACACAAACACAAATCCATACACTACCGTCAACGCCGCCAACGCCACCACCGCCACACGCATCAGATGTCGTCGTCGCTATCGTCGTCCAGGGCATACGACTTGGGCGGCGCGCGAGCTCGCCCAGTCCTCGCACGGGGCTTCACCTCGACCAAGGACGCATCCATGCTCGAGTCCATCGTCGCGTCCGCCTCGGTCTCCGCCGCCTCCTCCTCCTCGTCACTCTCTACCTTCTTGGCCCTTTTCGCTGCTGCTGCTGCGCCCCGCCCCGCAGCAGCCTTGCTTCCAGAAGCTACGCGACCCCTGGCAGCAGTGCCGTTGGCTGCGGGCGCGCGCTTCGCAGGCGCAGCGGCAGCAGCAGCAGCAGGCTTCGATGTCTTGACAATGTAATCGTCCGACTCGTCCCCCAAGTCTTCCGCCTTGGCCGCAGCTGCTGCACGCGGCGTCACCTTGGCCTTCTTCGCCGCCGCCGTGCCCGCCGGGCCAGCCAGGAGCGCCAAGTCGTCGTCATCCAGCGAAGGGCTGGGACGCTTCACCGCAGAGGTGCTCATCGACTTGGCCCCACCCGAGACCTTCCTCTCCGACCCAAAGTTCAACTTCGACTGCGTCGTCGCAGAAGACTTGGCAGGCGCCCGCTTTTTCGCCGCTGCCGTGGGCGCATAGTCGTCTTCGCTGTCCTCTTCAAAGTCCATTTCGTCGTCCGACCCCTTGAGCACCTTGCGCGACGCCGCACCCGCCTTGGCCTTCTTGGGCATCACCTTGCCCTTGCCCTTCTTGGCCTTGCCCACGTCCTTGAGCCTCCGCTCATCCTCAGCCAGAATCGCATCCCACTCCTCCAGGAACGTCTGCAGGTCCTGCTCCCACAGGTTCTGCGGCGTCCGACCCAGCAGAATCTTGAGCTCCTCTTCGCGCTCGTCGCGCTGAGCCAAAAGACGGTCCACCTTCTCCTTGGTAAGGTTGTAGATGGGCATGCTCAGCAAGTAGTCATAGTCGTTGGATCCAGAGCCCTCGGCTTCCACATCGTCGGGGTCCTGCTCCTCGTCATTGACCTCGCCAACCACCTTGGCCTTCTTGGCCTTGGGGAACGGTCGGAAGTCCTTTTCCCGCAACTCGGCAACGAGGTCTGCACGCTTGCGGTTGTTGACAATGAGCTGGCGGCTCACAATCATCTGCACAAATCGAGCCTGGTTGCTCAGGCGCTCGTAGACAGTCTTGAGCTCTTCGACGAGGAACTCCTTGCGCTTCTGGTAGTAGCCCAGACGGAGAAGGAAAAAGTCTTCCAGAATCTCTTCGGGGCTGGCGTACTTCTTGATCTTGCCCTGGGCATCAAACAAGACCATGTTCGACGTCGAGACCTGGCTGTTGATCTTGAAGAACGTCTCGGCGCCCTTGGCTTCAACCTCCTTGACACCCTTGTCATTCAGCTTGACGACAAAGTGCACCGTCGTATCCGTGTGGTACTCCTTGTACTCCTTGATCGTCGGAGGCACCTTCTCCGAGCCCACGACGCGCTCCTCGAGGCCTTCCTTGTAGCTCGACGTCCAAACGCGGATCGGCAGCTCCGTAATCTCCCACGTGCTGTCGTCGATTTGCGTCAGGGTGCCAGACACCTTGTAGCGATCAGTGCCCGCGGGCTCAATGACGCCCGTGAAGCCCTTGTACCACGGGTGCATGGGCAGCATCTCCTCGCCACGCAGGCGGCGCTTGATGTTCTCCACAACGTCCTTGGGGTTGTAATTGGGAACGTTGGAGCTCCACCCAGTGCCGATACCTTCACCACCATTGATGAGGACGAGGGGCACAGTGGGCATGTACCACTCTGGCTCAATGCTCTGGCCGTCGTCGTTGAGGTAGTTGAGGAGATTGTCATCGGCGGGGTGGAACAGGGTTCGAGTGACGCTCGGCAAGTTGGTGAAAATATAACGAGCCGAGGCTGCGTCTTTGCCGCCCATGCCTCGAGTACCGAATTGACCATTGGGAGACAGGATGTTGACGTTGTTCGACCCGACATAGTCCTGAGCAAGGCCGACAATGGTCATCGTCAAGCTCTGCTCACCGTGGTGGTACGCCGAGTGCTCGGAGACGTAACCAGCAAGCTGAGCGACCTTGATCTCGGCCTTGAGCTTCCTCTTGAAACAACCGAACATGACCTTGCGCTGACCGGGCTTGAGGCCATCTACCATCGACGGGATCGAACGGACATTGTCGGCCATGGAGAAGAGGATGAGCTCCTTGTTGATAAAGTCGGACATTGGCACCTTTTCGATGTTGTGGTCGAGGTACGTGCCGGGGCGGAACTGGCGGAGCCACTCCTTTCGGTCGTCGGCCTTCTTCTTGTTGAACGCCAAGTCGATGAGCTGGCGGTCGCCGTCCTTGGTCGTGTCAAAGGGAAGCATGTGCTTGTCCATGGCCCTAAAGTACTTTTTGGCATCTTGAGCAGTGCTGGTACCCAGACCCTTGAAGTACTTGATGACCCACCCGCGTCCATCGTTGTTCTGAGACTTCCACTGTTCGTACTCGGGGATGGTGAAGAAGGAAATCTCCTGCTTGCCCTTTGTGCACTTGACAATGGGCGTGATGAACTCGACGAGGAAGTTGGGCAGCTTGAGCAGAGAGGGGAAGAAGTGGTCCAAGAAGTTGATGATGAGACCCTTGATGTGCGAACCATCGTGATCCTGATCCGTCATGATCATCAAGCTGCCGTAGCGCAGGCTGTCGACGGACTGGTACGTCTTGCCGTGCTGGAGACCCATGATGGTCTTGATGTTGGTGATTTCCTGGTTCTTCATGATGGCGTCGTGGCCGGCCTCGCGCACATTGAGCAGCTTACCACGCAGCGGAAAGACGCCATAGTTGTCGCGGCCGACTTCGGTGAGACCAGAGACTGCGAGGGCCTTGGCGGAGTCTCCTTCCGTCAGGATCAAGGTGCAGTTCTTGCCGTTGCGCGAGCCCGCGTTGTTGGCATCCTCGAGCTTGGTGATACCCGTGATGCGCTGCCGCTTGTGTCCGTCCGTCTTCTTCATCTGCTTCTCCTGCTGGAATGCGGCAAAGGACAGCACATTGTCGACGACGCCCGACTTCATAATCTTCTTGGCAAACTCCTCGCTGAGCGTCCACTTGCTGCCAAAGGCACTGGGCTTCAGCGTCATCGTCTCCTTGGTCTGGCCGTCGAACGTGGGGTTGACAATCTGACAGTTGACAAAGAGCCACAGCTGCTGTGAGACCTGGTGCGGCTTGACGGGGCCATTCTTCTTGTTCTTCTTGACATTCTCAATGACCTTGTCGACGATTTGCTTTTCGATGTAGTCGACGTGCTTTCCACCCTTGATGGTGGCAATGTTGTTGACAAAGGAGACTTGGCGGAACTCGCCGTCGGACACGGCAAAGGCGACCTCCCAGGTCTTGCCCTTGTCCGTGACGGCGTCGTAGAGAATCGTCTGCTTGGCGGGGACATTGTCGACGATGTCGCCATTCTCGTCGACTTTGCTCGAACCACTGAGCTCATTGATGGCACTGACATACATCTCGACGTACTGCTTGAAATTCTTGACCTTCAAGCGCTCACCGTTGAGGAAGACTTTGATGTCCTTGACGGTACCGGCCATGTCATAGACTCGCTTCATCATCAGTGCCTCGATGTCGTCGTCGATTGCGTCCATTCTGAAGCGCGACAGCTCTGGCTTGAATGTGATGCTAGTGTACTCCTGCTTTCCGCCAGTGTTCTTGGTAATCTTGGGCTTGTCCTTCTTGGACATGTTGTCACGAAACGTCTGCTTGTACTTTTGCTCGGACTTGCGGTCGGCCGTCTCGACGGTGAACTCGGTCGAGTAGATGTTGGCGAGCTTGGCACCGTAACCATTGCGACCACCTGTGATCTTTGCCTCGTCGTCGTCGTAGTTGGAAGAGGTGAGGAGATTGCCAAAGATGAGCTCTGGGATGTAGACTCTCTCCTTTTCGTGCATCTCAATGGGAATGCCGCGACCGTTGTTCCAGACGGTAATGGAGCCTTCGTTCTTGTCAATGGTGACCTTGATTGTGTCCATGGATGGGTCGCGGACCTTGTTGTCTGCTGCGTTGACCAAGATCTCATCAAAGATTTTATAAAAGCCGGGCACGTAGGATATTTCCCTGTAGGCCATGCGCTGCACCGAGGGATCGTAGACCCAGAGCTTCTCTGTATGCCGCTCGACGCTGCCAATGTATGTATCGGGACGCTTGAGAACGTGCTCGAGTTGGGAGAGCTGTGGGTGGGTGGGCGCGCGCAGGGTGGACCGAGTGGAGAGTGAATGTAAGCTGTCAGCACAAGTCGTCCCGATGGGCAGAGAGAGTCATTGCTAACGTGCCCTTCCTCACTCACCTTTTGGTATGTCTCGCTGGCACTCTTGTTTGTATTGGCGGGCTTCTTGGCCGATGGCCCCTCTACGGCATCGATGATGGACATGCTAAAGTCTGCACTCTCATCGCCGACGGCCTCGGCCTCGTTGCTCTTGCGCTTGGCCAGAGGCTGCTTCTTTGCAGCGGCGGTGGTGGCAGCCTTGGCCTTGGGCGCAGCCTTGGCCTTTGCACCACCAGCAGCGGCAGCAGTCTTCTTTGGGGCGGCCTTTTTGGTGGTGGTAGTGGGAACGTAGTCGTCGGACTCGTTGCCTCCGTCAGAGACACTGAAGTTCTCTTCGTCTGAGCTCATCTTGGAAAGGGCAATGGTAGTGTTGAAGTGTGGGGTGGGTGTAGTATACAGGTGCCTCTGGGCAGAGGGAGGGGACGGATGGGCGAGCGCGTTCGAGGGAAGACGCGATGGCTGGCCCAAGTATACAGTCTTGAGGGGAAGCGGTGCGTGGTGTTGAGAATTGCTTCGAAGGAGTGTCGACGGGCCGAATGCGCAGGAAGACAAGGAACGTGAAAAGCGGCCTAGGAAGAGGAGGTTAATGGCCATGAAGGAGGGGAGGAAGTGAAAGACAAAGAAGGGAAAAAGAGGGGAGAGGGGTAAGGACGAGAAAGGCAAAGTGAGGACTCGGTTCTCTAGGCGCGAACTCGCTCAGACTGGAAAAGTGGCCGGCGTCGTGTCGTGTCGTGTCCGTCAGTCAGTCAGTCAGTCAGTCACAGTCAGTCACGTCGCATCGCAGGAAACACGGAAGTGAGAACAACACGCGGGCGAGGGCGGGGTGGGGGGGGGGCAGGCGGGCAGGCGGGCAGGCGGGCAGACAGACAGGCAGCGCGTTGGACCGCACGCGCGTCCAATTGTCGCCTGTGCTTGTCCTCCAATACGCACTGCACTTGCACTGTAAACAAAGCCAGAGCCAAGAAAGCCACACGCGACGCGACGCCGCGTACATACTTAACGGCACATGATCCCGCGGCTGCGGACTCGGCAAGGAAGCAAAGGTGGCCTTTGCGAGGCACCAATGCCATTCCCGCCAAGTATCGTCAGACGGTCTTGTGGACAACTCGATCAATCTGTGTTGCAATGCCTGATTGGTGGGTGATTTGACTGGTGATATTGTACTGTAGAATTACAATTGTGCGTGCCCTTCTACTGCGACTGCGACTGCGCACCCGCACCCGCATTTGCAGGCAGATTGTACCCCCTGAACCCCCTACACACCCAATAAATCTCACGACTCTTGATCCTGCTTCCCTTGACTTTTTCCGCATGCACCCATCTGAACATCCCTCCCTTTGGAATCCCCTCGGTGCTAATCGCCACATCGCTCCCTCCTGGCTTCCCCTCTAGGAAGACCTTGCGGAACTCCTCCACCCCGGGCGAGTAAAATACCTTTACGATGAGCCAGCTGTCTTCCCCTGGCTGGAGGTGCTGTGCGGTGAATTGGAGTAAGGACTCCAAGAGCCGCAGGTAGCCCCCCTCGTTCTGCACAGCCGAGCCCGTGATATTCGGCGACATGTCCGACATGATGACCTGCACTTTCAGGGACTTGCTCTCGTCCAGGGGAGCGGGAAGCGGCGCGCCCGTAACGGGGTGCAACCTCATCGGGTCCTTCTCCTCCGTGCCAGTGGCAGTGGCAGTGGCAGTCTCACCGTGAGGCTCGAATTGAGCCTTCCAGGCAGCAATCCGCCTCTGCAGCTCGGCTTGCACAGGCGCAGACGTAAAGTCACCCTTGAGGAAATCGAGGTGCACATGTCGCTTGGCCGTGTCTTCCTCTTCTTCGCTGCTCTCCTCGGGTGTTTCGGCTTGGCGCTCCAGCTCGGCGGGGGCATCCCGCCCAAAGGCACTGACTAGGTTCTGGACTGCCGGGTGCAGAGGCAAAAGATCGAGTGCAAAAATGGCAGTGGGCGTGGGCGCAGGGAGCTCACCGCTCTTCCAGGGCTCAATGAGCGTCGCGGCCTCTGCCTGACATTCTGCAGGCAGCGGGGGAAGAGCAGAAGCATCGTTCGTCTCGATCCCCTTGCTAAAGTCCTGCACGGGCTCCATCTTGAACTTTTCAAAGTCGACGGTATCGCCCGGTCTCCGCTTTTGATTCTTAGCCGTCATATAGGCAATTTCGACTTCCGACCGCACGCGCCTCAGCTTGGCCGCTTGGACCTTTGCGTGCGCCCGTAGACTCCAGAGACCCTGGAAGAGTGGGTCCTCCTTGAGCTTATCCAGCTCCGCCTTTTGCTTCTCTGACAGGGCGGGCTTCTTCACGGGCAGAAGCGGCCGCTTGTGATGGTTTTTACGCTTCGGCCAGTACTTTTCCTCGTCCCTTTGCGCTTGCTTTGGCGAGTCTTCCCCCTCTTCTGACGGCTCTTTCGGTGCGGGAATCGCCCATTCCGGACATCCCAACTCATGCAGTCGCTGCACCAGCTTCTTCTCAATCTCCTTTGCCCGATTCAGCGCCCCCCGCACTTGATATTTGGCAATCTCCATCTTGGCAATGTCCCGCTGCAGGCGATACCGATCGTGTAGCAGCGCAAAGGCGATTTGAGTCCACCCACCAGGCGCGGCCCCCAAGTCGAGGATGACACGTGGCTTCACTGCGCTGCCGTCCTCTGCTGGGTCAGAGGAAGCCGCATACCTCGAATTGGGGGCCCTGTTCGCCAGCCGTTGCCTTGGCGGGTCAGTGAGAAACTTGGACTGCCAGTTGAGCTCGTAGAGCTTGAATGCGGCGCGAGAGACGCAGCCAGGTATCATGGGGCCGTGGCCGATGTTGATCCACTTGTCCAGTGAGGGTATGCCAATGGCAGTTGCAGCGGCGGGGGAATTTCGAGCGAGGACGTAGGGGTCACGTCGTTGCCGTTCGAGGTCTGTGGGGGCATGTTTGGGGCACAAATCAAGGTCAGAGGCACTGCTCTCACCAACGCTACACAGAGAGAAGAAAGACACTTGCACACTTGCACACTTGCACACTTGCACTCACATTGATGACTCGACTTCGACTTTTTACATGCTGACGTCGAGGTGTGAAAAGAGGCAGTGGCAGATGATGATGACGGCAGAGCCCGATGCGATGAACCCGTCGCTCTAAGCCTAGAGAACGCTAGCACCGGACGAGGCAGCACGAGTGGAGTTCCAGGCTTGCAACCCGTGGCGACGCACCTCGTCAAGGCGTGTGGCGCAGGCATGACAATGCGCTGGTGAAGAGGGGAGTTTTCGGGTGAGCAAGAAAGGAGACTACCGTGGGTGATTTCGTTGGGAAGGAGAACGACGAATGAACCACGTAAAGTAAGGAGTCGCAATTCCTCGCACTGACTTTCTGCGTCCATCAATCACTTCTTCGGATGCAGCGCCGCCGCCGGGTGCCGTACGAAGCTTACGTAATCCACTGATGAAATTTCGACTTGACCCGCGGCAACTCGACACTTTCCATTGACCTCGACCTTTGTTTCCTTTTGCAACTCGCTTTCCACTTTCTGCCCCTTCTTTCACCTCTGCCTTCTCTGCGATCACAATCCAAAGGACCCGTTCACCTCCCCGCAACTATGGCGCCCCCACCAACCAAGCGCAAACGCACAGGCGCAGATGGCCCACCCAGCGCAGCCAAGAAGAATAAGCGCAGCACGAGCACCCCTGCGGCAGGAGCAGCAGGTTCCCGCTCCAGGGATAGCCGCAAGCTCAAGCGCGATACAGAGCAGCAGGAGATTGATGAGTTGGAGAGGAGGGTGAGGGAGTTCAAGACGAGCAAGGATGGCGTGGCGAGATTTGAGGAGGTGCCGCTTAGTGGGAGGACGGCTAGGGGTGAGTGGCGTATACGGGTGGGCGTGGGCGCGTGCATGTATGCGCGCATATACGCTCGTGGCTGACAAGGATCCATATCACTCTCCTCCCCCACCACCCCCGCCAGGACTCAAACGCGCAGCATACACCGAAATGACGCCCATCCAGGCCAAATCCCTCGCCCTCTCCCTCGCCGGAAGCGACGTCCTGGGCGCCGCACGCACCGGCTCGGGCAAGACGCTCGCCTTTCTCATCCCCGTCCTGGAGCGCCTCTACCGCAGCAAATGGGGTCCGCACGACGGTCTTGGAGCCCTCGTCATTTCCCCCACGCGCGAGCTGGCCATCCAGATCTTTGAAGTCCTGCGGAAGATTGGCGTACACCACACCTACTCGGCGGGACTCGTCATTGGCGGCAAGGACCTCAAGCAGGAAAAGGACCGTCTGTCACGCATGAACATCCTCGTCGCTACGCCCGGACGCCTTCTCCAGCACATGGATCAGACGGTGGGCTTCGACTGCTCCAATTTGCAAGTACTCGTCTTGGATGAGGCAGACCGCATCCTCGACATGGGCTTTGCCAATACGCTCAATGCCATCGTCGAGAACCTGCCCAAGCGCAGGCAGACGCTCCTCTTCTCGGCCACGCAGACGAAGCGTGTCAAGGACTTGGCGCGCCTGAGTCTCCAAGACCCCGAGTACGTTGCCGTGGCAGAGGGTGGCCAAGCCGACGCCGACGGCACTTCACCGCCCACGAACTTGACGCCCAAGAACCTCGAACAGCACTACATGGTGGTGCCACTCGAGCAGAAGCTCGACCTCCTCTTTTCCTTTCTCCGCACCCACACCAAGGCCAAGCTCCTCGTCTTCTTTTCGTCGTGTCGCCAGGTACAATTTGCCCACGAGGCATTCTGCAAGCTTCGTCCGGGCCTGTCCCTGCTTGCGCTCCACGGGAAACAAAAGCAGGCCAAGCGCCTGCAGATCTTCACTGAATTCACCCGCACGCAGCACGCCGCCCTCTTTGCGACGGACATTGCTGCGCGGGGCTTGGACTTCCCCGCCGTCGACTGGGTCCTGCAAGTCGACGCACCCGAAGACGTCGATACGTATGTGCACCGCGTGGGCCGCACAGCGCGGTACAATGCGCGTGGCAAGAGTCTGCTGATGGTGCTCCCCAGCGAAGAGGCTGGTATGCTTGCGCGCCTGCAAGAAAAGGGCATCACGACGGTCGGTCGGCTGAAACCACGGGAGAGCAAGACGCAGTCCATTAAAAATCAGCTGCAGGCGTTCCTCTTCCAGAGTCCCGAGCTCAAGTACACGGCGCAAAAGGCCTTTGTGAGCTATGTGCGGAGCGTGCACCTCCAAAAGGACAAGAGCGTCTTTGATGTGCTGGAGCTGCCACTGGAAAAGTACGCTGCGGCATTGGGTCTGCCGGGTGCGCCCAAGGTCAAGTTTGTCAGGGAGGCGAGTGCGGCAAGGAAGAAGCAAGAGTACAAGGCGAGGGCGATGGCGCTCGCAGAGGCCAAGGCCAAGGACAACGACAAGGAGCAGCAGGAGGGTGAGGGTGGTGCAGACGATGCCGACGCCGACGAGGCCACGCCCGCCGTTGTACGCACAAAGTACGACCGCATGTTCGCAAGGCAGAACCAGGGCGTACTGAGTGAGCATTATGCGAAGCTCATTGCCGAGGACGAGGGTGATTCCGATGAGGAGGAGGACGACGACGACGACGACGGCGACGAATCATCTGAGGATGGATCTGATGGCGATGGCGAGGAGGCTACTGCACGCCCAGAAGAGTCTCTCCTTGGGGGGCAGGGCGACGAGGACGAGGACGCAGGGGACTTCCTCCAGCTCAAGCGCGCGGACCACGGGCTCGACTCGGACGAGGACGTCTCGGACTCTTCCTCCCCACGCGAGAGCAACGGCGAGGCTGGCCTTGCTGCTCCGGACAAGGACACGACATCCTCTACGCACCTCTCGAAGCGCAAACTCTTACAGGGCACTTCGAAGAAAGCCCTCGCGGCGGCTGGCCTGCGCGGCGCAGGGACGAAGCTCACATTTGATGATTCGGGGGTACCGCATGCGCTTTACGAGTTACAGGATGAGGATGCTTTCCGGAAGGGTGGGAGTGCAGCGGAGCAGGCGAGGAGGTTTGTTGCGGAGGAAGGGGAGAGGTTGAAGGAGGCGGATGTGGAGGATAAGGAGAGGGTGAGGGAGAAGAGGAGGGAGAGGAGGAGGAGGGAAAAGGAACGGGAGAGGGAGAGGGGGGGAGAGGAGGATGGTGAGGTTCTGGCGCCGGAGGATCATAGGAGTGATGGGTATGAGACGCCGGAGTTTGAGCTGCCGAGTGGTAGTGAGGACGAGGGTGGCAGTGGTAGCGGCAGCGAGGACGGCGGGCGAGTCTCTGCGGACTCGGACTCAGACTCAGACTCGGACGGGCCCCCCGAGGCGGAAATCGCCGTATCGCGCTCCTCCAAGTCCAAGTCCAAGGGCAGAGGCAAGGGTAAGGGCAAGAAGACGCAAGACGGCGCCGCGACAGGAGCAGCAATCGAGGATGATGAGGCCAGGGCGTTGAGGATCCTGGCTGGTGGGGCGTAGGGCGCGGCGCGGTGCGGGAGTGGTGGTGGTGTGCTGGGAATAAACACGCAGTATGAAATTTATGGTCATTGTCATTGTCATTGTCCCTGTGCCTGTCGCAAAAAGGACGAAACTATCTTGGCCCCGAGGTTTGTATGGATTGTATCGGATCGTAGCCTCAAGGTGGTACAATATTCCACTGGTGTCACTCCACTCCACTCTGGACACTTACTCCACTCTGCCTGCCCATATGCGCGCGCGCCCCCCTCCCGCACCGTGTGGAGCAACCGTGTCAGGTCAGGGGTCATCTTGATTGCTTCGTCTTGGGAACTGGTTTTGTTTTTCTGGAACTCCCACCCATACCATACAATACCATACACTGCAATACAGTACAAGGCGCTCTTGAAATCCGCCTCGTCAGAAACACAGATACCCCTAGGAAACGACGCGACTCGATACGACACGACTCAATACGACACGACACGACACGACACGACACGACACGACACGACACGACGAGACGATGAAACTCTAAACGCACCGCGACTTTGCAGGCATACACCCTACGCCGCAGTACATTGCATTGCATTGATTCCGAATAGGACAGGATAAGATGACTCCACTTATCGGTGACGCAGTAGAAGCACGCGAGGACGATGGTGGCGAGGTTGGCGAGGTTAGAGAGGCGAAGGATACGTCGAGTGGTGGTGGTGGCGAGAGTGGAGGACAAGTCCAGGTGCGGGATTACGCCCATGCCCATGTCCATGCCCAAGTGGACGGAGCCCCACGGCAGGTGAAAGAAAAAGGCGATGAGGTGGACGTGGACGTGGACGTGGGAGAGGCCGTGGGTGCATCTCCAGAAAGGGGCAGTGGTGAGGGCTGCGGTGAGGGAGACGCCGAGGAGGGAAAGCAACTGCCCCTCGAGGATCCTGTCGAGCGGCCATCAACCGAGGGCGGCGAGGAGCGAACGCAGCAGCAAGATCCACCGCAGCCACAAGCACAACCACAGGCACAGCCACGCCGTCGCCTCCATCGCCGCCCTCGCCCTCGCACCCCTTCACCACCACTGGACCCCCCACACACAGAGAAGCCCAACCAAGCATCACGCTTCACACTCTGGGAGACGCGCACACGATTCTACCTCGTGGCGTATAATACTGCGAAGACGCAGTTTCGCATCCTCAAGATTGATAGGACGCCGGGTGCGGGCGGTGGGGGTGGTGGACAGGGGGGTAGCACTAGTGAGGATATGGCGGGGGGTGAGGCGGACAAGGGCAGCAGTAACAACAACAACAATGGCAAGGAGGGGGGCGGTGCTGGTGGTGGTGAAACGACTGCATCGACATCGGGCACTGCCCACGCACCACCACCACCAGCAGCGACGACTGCGGCGACCACCACCAATACCAACAACAATCACACCACCAACACCGCCACGTCGACGTCGACGTCGACGTCGAACCACTACGCACTGGGCGTCACTGCCGACCAAGCAGTCTACGACCGCGGTCAGATCACCGAGTTGCTGGACATGGTCTCCGAGGGGAACCGCAGCACAGGGGGTTTACGCGAGGTAGGCCACTTCTTTGGTCTAGTGGGATTCATCCGCTTCACAAGCACCTACTACATGGTTCTAATCTCACGCCGCAGCGTCGTAGCACTCGTAGGTGGACACTACGTCTACCACTGCGATGAGACGCGCATCTTGCCCGTTTGTCATCCTAGCTTTGTGGTGGCTGCGGGACGGACAAAGCAGATGGACCAGGAAGAGGCGAGGTTGCTACATACTTTCAAGCAGGTCGATTTGGGCAAGAACTTCTACTTTTCTTACACCTACGACCTCACACGTACACTGCAGGAGAATTTAACCGGCAGTCGCAATAATGGCGGTAGTCCTACCGACACCGACATCCCGGACACGGCAGCCGCAGCGGCCTCTTCATGGGGTTATAGCGAAAAGTTCATCTGGAATCACCACCTCCTTCTACCAGCCTTTGGAGACTCGGTGCACACGCGCAACGAATGGGTCCTACCCTTGTGCTATGGCTTCGTCGATCAGGCCAAACTCGCCGTCATGAATCGCACCATCCACGTCACCCTCATTGCACGCAGGAGCAGACACTTTGCCGGCGCACGCTTCTTGAAGAGAGGCGCCAATGAGGCGGGCCAGGTCGCCAATGACGTCGAGACGGAGCAGATTGTCAGCGAAGGCTTGACGACGGCCTTTTATGCGGCTGGTGACACGACGTCGTCTGCCCACACCTCCGCCGCCGCCGCACCAAACCCTCGCTTCACGTCGTACGTCATGCACCGCGGTAGCATCCCCATCTTCTGGACGCAGGACAGCACCAACATGAGTCCACGCCCGCCCATTGAGATTAGCGTCGTAGATCCATACTACTCGGCTGCAGCGCGCCACTTTGACGAAATGTTTGCGCGGTACGGCAGTCCACTGGTCATTCTCAACCTCATCAAGAGCAAGGAGAAGACGCCCCGCGAGACAAAGCTCCTCAAGGCCTTTGGCGAGTGCGTGGCCTACTTGAACCAGTTCCTCCCCGAGGACAAGAAGATGCTGTACATTGCATGGGACATGAGCCGCGCAAGCAAGAGCAATGAGCAGGACGTCATTGGTGTGCTCGAGGACATTGCCGAGGAGACCGTCGGGCGCACACACTTCTTCCACTCGGGGCCGGAGCCCAGTCGCTTCGCATTCGGCCATGGCGGCCGCCGCTCGACAATGCTCCTCCAGACGGGCGTGGCTCGCGTCAATTGCGTAGACTGTCTCGACCGCACCAATGCCGCCCAATTCGTCATTGGCAAAGCTGCGTTTTCGCACCAGCTGCATGCACTCGGCCTCCTCGAGGACCCCACCCTGCCATTCGACTCGGACGCAGTCGATATGCTCACGGAAATGTACCACGACCTCGGCGATACCATTGCACTGCAGTACGGAGGGAGTCATCTCGTGAATACCATGGAGACGTACAGGAAGATTAATCAGTGGACGAGCCATTCCCGCGATATGCTCGAAGGGCTCAAGCGATACTATGCCAATTCCTTTGTGGACGCCGATAAGCAGGCGGCCATCAACCTCTTTCTGGGCATTGCACCTGATGGGCCAACGCAGCAGCAGCAAAGTCAGCCCATGCAGCAAAGACAAGTACGTCGTCCTCGCCAACACCCACGCCGCAGGAGCTACCGCGCTTGGTTCACGCCATCGCACCTCTGCGCAATCCAAGCCACGCCGCAGCGCATCGCTCACCTGCAGCAGCAGGTACACGCCCAACGCCTCTTCTTCTGGGACGAGTATTACCGTCCGCGCTTATTCACTGATTTGATGCGGCATCACGCATTCAAGATGACGGCTGTACATCAGCATTTACCTGCGGCTCCGGGCGGGGCGGGCGCGGTGGGCACGAGCACGAGTACGAGTGCGGGGAGGGCCGCCTCACGGGGTAATACAGCAGGGAACCTCTCCGGTAGTCCGCATTCCTACGCGGCGAGACTGGCCAATGGGAGCAGTAGTGCGGGCGCGGGCGGGGGAGGGGGAGGCAGCAGCGCAGATAGTACTGCGACGTTTACCTCCAATACGAGCACGAGCACGACCTCCTCCACGCGGCACCGCACTTCCCTCTCGAGTATTGGCTCGCTCTCCACGGTCGTTGCGCGCGGCGGTGGCGGTGGCGGCGCCGGTACTGGTGCAGCAGCAGCGCGGGGATACACCGAGCTAGGACCCGCCCACCCGTACGCGGGCGTCGCTGCTCTCACGGGAGGAGGGGATAAGAGTGTGCTCATCACTTCGCCATTTACTTCGCGTGTGGCGGGGCCCAGTGGGCACGGGCACGCCCCGGTGGGGTATGCCTCCCCCGCTCACTCCCAACAGCAGGTGCAGGCACACCAGAGAGAAAGAGAACGTAGGAGGTTACGCGCGATTTCGAGTACGACGGCTACGACTGGGAGTGGGAGTGGGAGCGGGGGATCGTCGGGCGATTCCTACTCGGCGGCGTCGGAAGCGTACGGACAGAGGTACGCGCATGGCCGTAGCGCGGTGAGCTCAACGACGAGCACGACTGGAGCTGGACCTGGTTCTGGAACGAGCCAAGAACCCCGCAGAGCGATTATAGGCGGGGTGAAACGGTGGATGAGTTTGAACAATCACGGGGAGCAACATCATCCCCAGCAGCACCAGCCCGGCGAGGGACAAGGGAGGCGGGCATCGGTCAAGCGCGTGGGCGGAGGCGGAGGCGGAGGTGTCGCTGGAGCTGGAGCTGGAACTGGAGTTGATCCGCATACAGAGGCTGCAGTAACGTCGGAACGGACGTCCATTTCGGAGCAGCGTGGGACCGGTACTGGCATGGCCGCAGGGACAGGCACGGGGACAGGCGGATGGACCAACCCTTTTATCGTTGCCCTGCCGGTCCCTCCGCACGTGCACCTCGGAGGACACACCGCAGGACACGCTCACGCTCACGCTCCCACTGGAGCTGCAGGGTCCACCACCACTGCGGACGCACACGCACACGCACACGCACACGCACACGCCCCACTAGGCGCAGAACTCCTCCTCGAGGAATGGACTAATCCCCAAGTCTCTCATCGTGAGGCTAGGGAGTATGCGCTTTGGGTGGGGCAGTTCCGCGAGGCCAGGGCGAGCGCGAACGTAGTGAGCGGGAGTGGGAGCGGCGGGGGCGGCGGTACGACGGGACAAGGCCGAACCGGCAGCGGCGGCGGCGCCGGTGGAGGTGGAAGTCTCCCAGTCGCATCTACACCAGAATGGGATACCCTCCTCGATCTCGAAGCTGCAGGTGGGGCAGCGGGAGCTGCGGCGGCTGCGGCGTTGGGGGCTGCGCTTGGCACGGGCGGTGGCGCGGGTGCCGCTTCAGGTGCAGCACCGGGTGGAGTGGGCTCAGCACCGGGTGGAGGAGTAGGGACAGGAACGACAACAACAACGCCGCACGACCCCCATTTGAGGGAAACGGACCTAGCACTGTACGTCTCTTCTGTGCGTCGTGCGCGGTGTGCGCACGCGCACGCGCACGCCTTTCCCTCTCTCGACGGTTTACCCCCCACCTCCTCCTCCTCGGGTCCAGCCTCGGCGGGTCTCTCCCCAGAAGACGCAGCGGCCCTCCGCGTATATACGAATTACTCTGCTATGGCGAATGCTTCGCTCCGGCCGGGACAGGGGCAGGTGCAGGTAGGGATGAAGGGCGTGAGTGAGGTGAGGGTTAGACGGTATGGGGCTTGGTTAGCTGTGGGGAAGGGGGGGCGATGAGTCCGAGTTGGGGCGGGGCGATAAGGCTCAAGGAGAGGCAATGTCGTCCACGTCCAAATGAACGTCCATGTCAATGTCAGGATGTGATCTCACTGGCATAATAACTCTGCGATGAGCTGAGCTGAGGTGAGTTGAGCTGAGACGAGGTGGGATGAGATCAGAAGCGGATTAGATTCCGCACGCACGAACGGAGAAAAGGGCTGGTCGGAGGAAGGACAACGGGGCGCAGTGCAGGCAGGGCAGGGCAGGGCAGGGCAAAGCAGAGGTGCAGAAGTGTTTTGGATTTCGGTATGGACAGTATCAGCATCGGTATCGGCATCGGCATCGGCATCGTATGGCAGCGCAAAGTGGAACTAGGACGGGCACTGGCACTGGCACTGGCACAGAGGCAGGGAATGGGGAGATCTACAAGTGTCCATGTACTGATGAGTGAGTGAGTGAGTGAGTGAGTGAATGAAGGGGAGTGTGGATATCCACGAACGAGAATGCTCCGCTTACTCGCTCGCACTCAGGTGGTCATAACTGACTGGTTCGCTGAATGTGCGCGTCTATGCCCCCCGCACTCACGCCTCACGCCGCAAGTAAATCCTCGATATCCTGACACACCATCCTCGTATACCTCGTCCACCCCTTCCCCACGCCGAGGAACAAACACGCAAGACTCTCGACGTGTCCGAGATGCCTGTAGGCCCTGAGACGCACGTGGTTGACGCCTACACCCACCAAGAGCGTCTTGAGTAGGGTACTCTGCTCAATGGGGACTACGGAGTCGCGCCCGCCGTGTACGAGGAGGACCTTGGGCGGGAGGAGCCGCGCGTCGAAGAGGTTCTTCCCCGCGTAGAGGAGGTGTGCGGGGGAGTGCAAGAGGCAGGAAGTGTGCCCTGGGCCGGCGCTGCGCCGGAGGACAGAGAGGTCCGATAGACCGAGGAGGGAGCTGTGCCGGAAAGACTTGATTACGTCCGAGGGCCCGCTGAGGAGGATGAGGCCCGCAATGGGCGGGAGGGAGACGCTCGGCGCGTAGAGCTGGACGCGTCGCAGGCCGTTGGGGATGGTGATGGCGGTAGGTGGTGGTGGGGCAGTAGGGGAGCCGCTGGGGAAGGGCACGCCGGTCTGCGCTGGCGCTGAAGCCTCGCCCACGCCCATGCCCATGCGCCGCGTGAGCTGCACAGAGGCAGCACGCCCGACGGTACCGTACTGCGGCGCTGCGACGGCACCAGGCGGGGCGGGCCGGCTGAGCGCCTCGATGCCTGCCTCTACGGCGGCGGCATCGACGTCGACGTCGTCGAGCACGGCCGGGTCGTCGACCCATGCGTCGGTGCTGTGCGTGGGGTGATGCCGCGTACGGCGAGGGTGACGAGGAGAATACTCTGCGGCAGACACAGCCGCACCGGTACTTCCCGCCACTTTCGTCTTGCGCGGTGGGCTTGCGCTGCCCCTCGCTGAGTCCCACGGCTGCTCCTCCTGCTCGTCGTCGGCGTCGTCGGCCAAGGTGGCCTCCTGTTGCTGCTGCTGCTGTGCGTCGATGGCCCCCTCGCGACTGAGGACGACGGCCTCTTGCGTGAGTGTGAGCAGCGCCAAGTGCGCGCTGAGTCCATGGCCCATGAGGTGGATCCTTTGCGGGTCGCCGCCATAGCGGGCAATGTGGTCGCCCACCCAGCGGAGGACGAGGCGTACATCGGTGACCGAGTGGCGGATGCGGGACTCGGGAAAGTAGGTAATGTCGGGCACGACGACACAGTTGCCCATGCGGCGGAGGCGGAGGGCGAGCTGAAGGTAAGTTTTGCGTTTCGAGGGCAGAGACAGGGGCGGCAGCGGGCTGGGAAGGAAGACGATGACGGGGGCCCCGCGGCGGGGTGGACGGGGTGTGGCGGGTCGGGACGGACCGGTAGCGGCGGAAGTATCCTCGCCTTGGCCACCGTCGTCGTTGTCGAGGATGGGCGTCCCGTCGGGACGCACTGCAGGGGGAGGCTCATCGAAGAGCGTCGAGTGCTTGCGTTGTCTAGAAGCGGTGGGTCGCGCAGAGAACGTCGTCTGGCCACCACCACCACCACCACCACGCGCAGGCGGGAGGTAGACGTCGAGACGCTTTCCCGGTGAGGCACTGCCGTAGAGGATGCCCTCCTTGACAATGGCACTGCCCGCTGCGGTGCCGAGGACCATGACGCGGCGGTAGCTCCAGTCGAGGAGGGTGGGCAGGGCCAATTGGACGGTGATGAGGGCGTACTGCAGCGCAGCCCAGGTGACTCTTGCACACTTGATCGGGGAGAGGGGTAGAAGTGGGAGCCAGCGGCGGGCTGGGGCGGATAGGGCGCCGTCGTCCTGTGCGAGGACGAGGTAGGTGTACCATGCCAGAGCATAGAGGAGTACCACGGACAGGGCAATGAAGACGGGAATGGTGAGCAGGCTCAGTAGGGGCACTGCGCACGTCAAGGCCAGAACAGGCCAGGCGGGTACGGCGGCCAGGATGAGGGGGCCTAGTACGAGACGCGTCAGGCGGGCCACCCAGCGGGATGTGGTGCCCGGCTGGCGTGGGTGCGTGGGCGGGGTCGGGGGCGCATGCTGCGAGTGCGTGTGCGGCTGCGGCTGCGGCTGCGGTGGCTCTTTCGGAAAACGATACATGGCTGGCGGGGTATTGTCGTCGCCTACCAATCTATCTTTCCCGCCAATTTGACCAGGATGAGGATACAATACAAATATGTATGGCAAGGAAGGCGAGGTGGACAATGGCTCGCCCCAATCAACACATGCGCACGCCCCCACGCCCGCACGCTCCATGCTCCACGCCCGCTCCCGCTCTGCTGCCGCTGCCTCCACCCCTCTGCCAGTTGCTCCCATGGCCCTCGCGCCTTGCCTTGCGTCCTTCACGCCCTGCGCCGCCCAGCCCGCGTGAAACCAACCATCGGGACGCCCGATTAGCCGAGGATCGTTACGTCGGAGCCGAGAAAAACACTGCCGTCACGTGATCTTATCCTCGCCGTCGCCTTGCCTCCCGCTGCGGGCGCCTTGCAGCGTTGGCTGGCGCACACGACAAGGCCTGGCCCGGAAGGGCCGCCAACCCGCCCCGACCCGGGACTACCTACGCCTTCGGAGCCGAAGCAAAGGAAGACTCGCTCATCCGCCTGGCGTCGATGGCGACGGGTGGCCATTCGAGGGTCGTATTGGTAGTCAAGCTTGACGCTCCTATCACTGATCATCTCCGACATCATCACCATCCCCTAACCCCATCCTCACGCCCCCTTTTCCGCCAAGATGACGAAGGTGCGTGCCGGTGCACGCCGCCCGTCGTCGTGTACTTTCGTTCATTCTGGCGCCGACTGACACCCTGACACCCCTGCACTCCCACCCCACACCCACTCCTTCCCCCCCTCCCCCACACGACAGGGTACCACCTCCCTCGGCAAGCGCCACACCAAGACCCACACCCTCTGCCGCAGGTGCAACCGCCGCTCTTTCCACAGGCAGCACAAGACGTGTGCCTCGTGCGGATACCCCGCTGCTAAGATTCGCTCCTACGAGTGGGGACAAAAGGCCAAGAGGAGGCGCACCACTGGTACTGGCAGGATGAAGTACCTCAAGGATGTTCCTCGTCGGGTGCGTTTGCGGCGGTGTCCCGGCAAATCTTTTGATGCGAGAGGGGCAAGAGCGTTAGGGAGCATGTGTTCACAAAGTCTTCCTTTTTTTCTTCCCCTCTTCTGCACCCACACAGGCCAAGAACGGATTCCGCACCGGCGTCGCAACCAAGAAGACTGCCTCAGCCTCGGCCTAAGTCGCGCAACCATCGCACTGTTATCAGCAGTCTGGTCGCCGGCCGGTCGGTCATGGGGGATCTATGCACACCAGCACGACCAGCACGACCACATTGGCAAATCCCATGCATGCATACATGCTGTAGGCTAGGCCCTCGTGTAGGCGCTGTATCGCACCGCATTGCACCGGAAAAACAAAGCATCGTGGATGGGGGACCACCTGGCAGCCACCCGTGGAATACATTCAATCACAGGAAAAAAAGCTGGCGGTGCACGTTGAGGATCGAGTTGCGTTGCGCCGCGCGACCTGATGGAGCCTACGTGGGAAGAGAGAGAGAGGAATAGAGCGCGGTACGCACCGCACTGCACCGTGCCAGAAATGGCTAGTGGCTCCTGCACACGGGTTAGACGTCCCTCGGGGCGCTGTGAAGACGGCAGCATGCATTTGAGCTGTGCGAGCAGGACGAGCCGGTATGGCATGGCATTGAGTCACGCGAACGCCCGTAGCCTACGCCGTGCCCTGCCATGCTGCCCTTTGAAAGGGACTGCCCCGTACCGCTCTGCTGACCCCGCCGCCACGTTGAGCTACTCGTCACCAGCTGAGATGAATCGTCGTACCTGTTCGAGTACATACGGAATTCCCTCCCTCTCCATGACGTTCCCGATTCCCGTGCGAGAGCGGAGCGGAGCGCGGCTTGGCGTGGCTTGGCTCTGAACCTGACATGGCATCACCCTCCACCCCCACTCTCCCTTTCAAAAGAAGCATCTCCCTACCTGTACTCTCACCGGCCGTACAGTCTAGCTGTGATCCACTCGCGTACGCTATGCCTGCCCTGTCCACAGAGCGAGGCCAGCACCAGTCTCAGTCTCTGTCAGTGGCGAAGGCCCCGCACGGGCTTTTCAGGAGAAGGTCACCAGCCAGCCAGGCCGACGCTGATGTTCGCAACAGTGGCCGCGATTGATTGGGGCAAATTAAGAAGAGACGTACCAAAGCTACCATCAACCTATTGTGAAAGATGCGGCGTTTACCGCTTACGGTGCGTTGTGGTGCGGTGCGGTGCGGTGCGGTGGACGTCAAAATCCAGTCCAGACGAGCACGAGCCTTTACCTCCCATTTCTGAGCTCTGCCCGCTACCTAAAAAGTTCGTGATCGTCTCCGGAGACATATTAGGGATCGGCGCCTCCCTTTTGGTGCTGTCGGACCCGCAATAACAAAAACGGTTGAAGGCTGGGCCATGCGATGTAGTCGACTTTCGGAACAGTCTATTGTGTCCCTCGAGATGAACAGGATGAGGTGGGGCTGGTGCTTAGTGCGGATCCGAGCTCCCCTGTAAGTAACTCCAAAGTTGCTCCTTGCTTGCTTGCTTGGCGAGCCTTTGGGTCGAATCGAATCAAAATCAAATCGGATCGAACTGAATTGAGTTGAATCTGGACGCCCCTGCCCAGCCCCGACGTCCCATCTCGTCCCCTCGCCGTCGCCGTCGCCGTCGCCATCGCCATCGCGCACTCGGAGCAAAGCACAGCACACGCAGCAAGCCAAAAGCAAGTCATGGCAATCGGGGTTGAACGCTGAACCATGTTCGGACGTTGCACGCCGTGCCGCCCTGTCTCCCGGTCGTGTCGTCGGTCATCGTCGTGGATCAGTCATGGTCATGGTCATGGGTGTCTCACTCTGCGTCCGCGTCCGTGCCTGCGCACTTACAGTCCCAGTCGGACCCGCCTCGTGGCAAGCAAGCCTCCTGATCCTCACTCTGTTTTTTGAGCCCCGACGCCCGCCCTCGCTCAACTTTGACCTCGGC
Organism: Quambalaria eucalypti; assembly: GCA_004016185.1. Lineage (NCBI taxonomy): Eukaryota > Fungi > Basidiomycota > Exobasidiomycetes > Microstromatales > Quambalariaceae > Quambalaria > Quambalaria eucalypti. Next base: position 81,490 of record RRYC01000255.1, read on the forward strand.
TAAGGGAGGGCTCTACGACGCGTGCAACCGCGACGGTGGCCAGCCCTGAAGCGACCCCAGTCAGCGGGATGGGTGCCAAGGATGCCCTTGCCTTGCCTTTGCCTTGCCTGCCCGCGTGTCGCCTTTCGCGTGTCTTGGCTTGACAGCTGTATTGTAGTGGATGACGACGACATGCTCCACCGTGGATCCATTTTCATTTTGTCCAGTCTGACTTTTGCGCCGGCCTCCGTCGCGTCATCGCAGTTGGTTTGTCCCGCCTGGTGGTGTGGCGCGACACGAGGCGAGGCGAGGCGAGGCGCAAAGAAAAGAAAAGGAAGAACAAAAAGCTGCGCTTTGCGCTCCGCCCTGCTCATATCTCACCTCGCTCCTGGTCTGTTGTTGCTTGCTGACGTACTGGCAAGCAAGTCAGCTCCCCGACGTACCGGCAAGCAAGTCAGCTCCCCCCGTTTACTGTCCTCCAGTCTTCGACCCGCTGGGCTTGACTTGACGCTCGCTACTTGACGGTCATCACACACCGCACGCGCTGCCTTCTTCCCGATTCTTCCGCCGCCTGCGCTGCACGCACGCACATACAATACTTGCTGCTGGCCAGCCCGCGTTTGCTTGCGCTTGGAGTTTACCGACTGCCCGGGCTGCTGCCCGGTTGTCTGCGCTCTGCGTTCTTGGCCTTTTCCCATGAGCCAAGCCAAGCCAAACCAGGCCAGGCCAAGCCCGCTCGCAGTCAGTCAATGCTTGCCCTTGCCCTTGCCCTTGTCCGC